>DWPT01004381.1:0-13301 GCA_018251895.1 Agathymus mariae mariae
ACCTTTTAAAGACGTGGTTGCCATGCTTAGTTTAGGTTTAGCCTGACCTACAGACCTTTTAAAGACGTGGTTGCCATTTAATTGATTTGAACCATGTAACTTTAGAATACGTCAGTACTTTCTTTTTTATTTCTTCTTACATCAAGACCCTCTAGCTCACTTGGTAAATAATTTCGAAAGATTCTGGAATGTTGAATGAACCTCCTCTCCTCCCCAGTACCTAACTTTGTAGTGTATAAGTGAGAACACGCTAGGAAATTCATAATTGCAAACAAAAAATGTACAAACGTAATTTATTTCGAATAAACAAAATACACCTTGATACTGATGATAATCTATAGTACTCTAAATGAGTAGGTACTCATCGGAAATTACGTATATTGCACAATTTACGCGTTTAATTATTTACCACATTTTACGCGTTGTAGTAAAGTATCGAATAGAAACACTGTGTCAATTAACAATTTATATTGTGTTCATTGGAATTATTAATTGATTTAATTACGCAGCGTTAAATTATCCAGTGTTGCTTTCATTTGTATAAATAATTTCCATTCATCGGCACGCATCGCGTTGTATTTTCCAATTTGTTTAAAAAATACTTTATCTTAAACAGAAATAATTATCTAATTTTAAATATTTGAAATCTCGAGATGTCTACGTTGCCCAATAATCTTAAGTTTCATGATTAAATAATTAATTTATTAGTTAATTAATTAATTAATTAGATTAATAAATTAATTTATACTTAATGAGATAACCGAGGTCGCCTTCTTTATGTTCTTTTCAAAAGATGACATAATCAATAATATTAAAAAATGCCTGCCTTTGATAAACATTTTTGTGTATTATAAAAAATATTGGAACTAAGAAAATATTTTTTTGTTAATTTCTTGTAAGAATATTGTATCGTAGAATTCCGCATTTAAAAACGAAAATGTAAAAAAAAAGTCTTTACATCAAATTAATATTGTTTTATTATTAAAAATAAATATACAGATGGAGCGTGAAATAATGTTTAGTGAACTAAACAAATAAGAGAAACGATGAGTGAATCTCAATTACTAACTGAGCCTCATGAGTTCGCAAAATAACCGTAAAAGACTCCTAACTCTTGTTGGATATGTAACAGACTGTACCTACCCCACATTTTTTTTAATGAAAACAAAATTAAAAACCTACTCGTTGAGAGTCGTTTCACTACAAAGTCTACCGTAAAAAATATCAACTGCTGACGTTATGAAAGGAGTACCCATAGTTGACGAGCGTATGAACGAACGTATGACATCATTATGTTAGGCGATGAAATGAAAAATGATTGTTTGACTAACCCACAATTTTTGGCGGGCGTTAATTTCTACGTGCAACAAATTAAATTTAAATAATACTATATCCCATATATTGTTCCATACTTCACAGAAGCATTAAAAAACATTTCAGCCGTAACACGCAAAAAACCTTTCACAGACGATTGTAGACGCCACGCAAGAGAGAAACCCTACCATCACGTACAACATAACACTACACATCATTAATGGGATATTAAAAAAAATTCAGACTAATAGATAGTATAAAAAGCTCTACTGTGACTAAATAATTCCCCTTGGAAGAGATTTCCAGGAAACAAAACTGAACAATATAAAAACAATAGTACATATTTATGTATACACTTAACAGATCCATGTGTATTTGTACTGTTAATCAAAGTTACATATTTCATATGACACATTGTGGTAGTGTTGTAATAACTCGTAGTCGAAGTGCGACCGTAAATCATATTTTTTTTTCACAAATTTCAATTAATATATAAGCCCAATATGTAAAACAAAGATATCTATCACACAAAATATATAATAAAAGCTTTATCGGTTTTACATATATATCTTCACTCTACAATTTTTAAATGTAAAATATACGTAAAATATATTCGGTCGTCTAAAATTTTCAGATACTTTGGCACCAATTTCTACTCCGTGCGACTTTTTAACGACAGTTGTTTGTTTGAAATCAACATTATAAACTTAAAGTATGAATGATATTTTTTTTTCACCCCATAAACGCTATATACTAAAAAGGAGAACAAGTCCCAGTTCACACAGAATTCCTCTGGATAAAAATTAACAGAATACTACTCAGGTTTCACACTGCACTAGACAATCTTGATGAATGGTTACTTGGGTCAGTATACTAAAGTATATTCAGTGTCTGTGCTAAATTAAAGATGAATGTAATGGCAGCTGCAATTTGTCGGCTTGAACTACAACAATATTGTTATTGCGCACCCAATTCACAGGGTTCCAATTAAGACGATGGAACACATTTCCAGCTCGGAGGCATTATCGAGAAATGGTAAGGCGATATACGATAACCGATTTTAACGTTAAATACAAAAAATCTTACTTTACAGTAAAAAATATAAAAGAAATGTAATATAGATAAAGCAAGGTTGGATAGGATCTTGATCGTATTCTTAAACGTTCGTCAAAGGGGTTTTTATTGTTATGTTCAAAGTAACAGAAAAAATTAAAAACATATGACAGAGATGAACGAAATATGTGCTACGTTAAACATAAAGCGCTAAACAGAAAGAATAAATTAATCATGATGCTGAGGGTTATAGTGATACCAATACATCTAAACTTCCAATGAAATTTACCTATTGAAGGTTTTACCTTACTTCGATTGCAAAGTCGCAGACTCAATTGAAAGGCGTGTACAAAAAGTATATCGTGTTCGAGGCGCCTGAATCGATCACATTCTCACACCTATTTCTCGCTCATGTGTAATCGAACAACTTCCTTTTGCTGAGAATCAGATACTTTTCTGCGATTACATCAACCAAGTCATATAATAATTGGGCAGTGAAGTAGGTTATCAATTTAGCTGAAATTGCAGTTTTGCACATTTCAAATTGAGATATTATTTTATACCGCCGGCACGAGTTACCTTACTGGTCGAGAGTTAATTTTGGACTCCATCCAAGTTCCCTCCTAATTTCGAAGCCGGGGAACCTATATCTGGATTTATATTACTCGCTCTGAACACTCAACTCGAGTAGTGCCGTTATCGGGGTCTCTTACCTATTTTAATTTTAAATTCTCCGCTTCCTCGGCGACTTCTTAGATAATTTATTTTACCTGCAAGAAAAGAGGAAACTATTTAGCATAATGTTTTAGTTACGCAAGACACTTGATTATTTTAAAATGCAAATTATTTTTACGTATATTATTACAATCGGTCACCATGATTACATTGTTAAACCATTGTTACAAGTGATACAGTGAATGACTTGATTGGTTTTTAATTTTGGTATAGTTTTTTTTTTATCGGACGAGAAATCACGAAGACTCCCGGGTTGTCTCTTGAAAAATTCCAAGTCATGTAGGATGTCATAAGCTTGAAGATCACATGTAAACACACTGCATATTCGGCAATACTCAAATTGACCTTGGATCCTTTCAACTCATATATCCTATTGCTTTCTGTACTTGTAGCATCACCAAGCCGCAATAAATCAGGTTATCGTAAACGGCCAATCCCGATTCTACCCCTACGTCCAAGCACATTTGTTTGTGTGTATTTTTTCTAAAATTGCTAGTAAGTGCAAAGGTCAAAACATATCGCATTGTAAATTCAAATACACAATAATCATAATTGACAACATGCAATATTCGAGTTTGCGATGTTTTTTTCAATCAAAAAAATCTTTATGAAAACTTGTTCTGAGAAACAATATAAAATTGTAATATAAATCGTAAATAAAATTACAATAACAATTCCAAAAGCGTATTTATGAATACATAATTGATTTGCAATGATGGGGGTAATTTCAAGCCAACTCAATAAACCTTCATTCAAATTCAATCCAAATCATTAATCTTCTCCAACAATCTCAACACTAGTAGCACGAACACTTACAACCTTTTCAATTGCAAAGAAACAACCACCCACCAAACAATATATTTGTATCTTTCTTAATTCGATTGTACACTTAAATGTTACAACAAAAAACAGCACAGCCGGAATAAATGTTAAAACCCAAACAATTGCTTCTTCTAATCTCCATTATTTTCTATCCACCGACCATGGCTTCGGCAAGGAACGTTGTGCAATCTCACAATCAAGACGTTAACAAAACAAAAAAAAAAACACAACAAATTGTTTAACAAACCGTGCGCGGGACGCGTTTATCTCTTCACGCCCACTAGCTGTGATAATACACCAGTTGGGTTACATACTATCTAACAGCTAACACTAACACTTACATTATAGTCACAACTCTACCCCGCTTTATCGAATTGCAATAAAATCTGCAATGAAAAACAACTCATCGTTACCGAGAATATTTTTTTTTTCTGCACGCATAAAATTTCTGTTGATGGTAACGATATATCTATAAAGATTTTTTTATGTTAAAGGCATTTAGGTTGTGTATAATTCTACGCATATATTTTAAAAACTAGTCGCACGTTTCATTATCTTGTTATGGCTACACTCACATGTTTGACTACGATCCACACATCAACCGGGTCGAAATATATCCTAATAATCTTAATAGGTATCCGTATCATTACTAAGAACGTTTACACTCTGCCACTATATTTTTAAATTTTATATCAAAGACTATCAAACAATCAGCCAGCCACCTGATTGCAAATGATCACCGACGCCTGTAGCTTATTATATTACAACTTTAACAGTTCAGACTATAGATAGTCCGACTGAGAGAACAAAATACATTTTTTCTATTGTTATAACCGACAAACGAGCCGTTTGATGGTACATCAACAAAAATATTTAAGTACATTTGTAATCCTACTATTGACGCATAAACTATCAAAAAGGAAACGGAATCTACTACGTATTGGCTCAGCGACATTGCAGCCAAAAAAATGTTAAAAACATTTATGCATGTATCTAGTCGACAAACGATCAAAAGAATTACCTGAAGGTAAATAGTCACCATCGCACACAAACTTGAGTAACACCAAATACATATCACCGAAGCGTTACCGACTAAAAAAGAAAGAGCGATCTAACTTGTTGTTACTGGCTCTCCGACACTGAGATCAAAACACGTATGAAACATTTCACGGTCGATCTTAGAAGATCCGTAGTAGCTAGTGCGATTACTGTCGGAATACAACTGAACGGTACAAAGCCCAGCGTCTTCGAACAAGAGATACCGTTGTCATGGCCTCATCCATCACAGGGTGAACCACGCACAGGGTTGGTTACCTTGAACACAAATATGAACGGGATAGCTTGGCATTTCAAATTGTACCTTAAATATTTTAAATTAAGTACGCGTACAGTTTTCAAACCAACATCTCCTAAGCAATAAAAAATAAAACCGTGAACAAACCATCAGGCACCTCGCACACAGGCTATCACAACACGGTCGAACGTATCTAATCAAATCCAATTCAGTCCGCCAACAAGGTACACTGAGCGCGGACGTCGGACCAAACCGGTTCGGATTACCGATCCGTCTTAACGCTGTACATATCAATCAAGTGCCATCCATAATCAACTGTTAAATCCCCTGCCTTTGACATCTCCTTAATGTACAATCCCGAACAATAATGTACAATACAATGTAAATATTCAATGCCTTTATTGTGTTGGCATGATTCACTTGTGAATGTACTTATAAATGGAAGCATACGAGAACACTCTTATTCTTGTGAATCTAGAAAGATTTCTTTTTAATTTTTAACACTGATACACTTAAAAACCGATAACTTTATGCTGGTACAAGAAGATGAAGAATTTTATTGTGTACTATTTGTTAAATATTAAGATAGTTAACACGACAAATATACCAACTGGACGTTATGACATTGTAAGTGTCATGTGATGTGACATGGTACCCTACCTAAGAACGTAGAACGAAATAGTGGTAAAGTTCACTCGCTCATTTGTCATCAGTGTCTATTAGGGTCATGTATCAAAAGTTTCGCATCGATGGTACAATGTCGTCGTGACCACGACTCATGTATTTGTGAGGATATATCGGTATAAAATACAAATGTCATTGGCATTCGTCTCCTCTCAGATAAAACGTAAACTATCCAAGCTGTTAGACAACCCACACGTGCACTGCAAACCATATATATACATCTAATATTCATGTATACAACTTATAGCACATCGCGATTAGACGGTTCTGGAACTATACCCAGCGGTTAATCCGACAGATGGCAGTTACAACAGCGTTAAATGGGGCATCAGCGAATTAACGCACCACTAGAGGGATCAAATTCAAATAGTTATATTTATGTGAAAATCAATTGGCGATAACAATGCTGCATAAAATCTAATGTTTTTAAAGTGATTGAAATCGTAAATAAAAAAAAACTCATTCGTGAGGGACATCTTAACGAATTACTTAGAACTATAACAAACATAATGGGAAAAGGAGCAATCGCACAAAGGCATAATTCCTTTCGTGTACATACAGCGCAGTGGGTGCAAGTAGATACAAGCCACGGTACGAATGAACAGCAGCAGCAGGAGAACGGCAAACGCACACCAGTTTACGTTTCTGCCTATTCGCGATGAACATTGTTTTTTGGACAGAAGATTAAATTAGTCGACGTACACACCGAAACGCCCTACTATGTTTATGAATAGAAAGTATCAATTACGCTAATTTCGCACTCACTATCACTAACCGCATCGGTTTCACTGTGTTCAAAGATATAAGCTTATATTGCGATAGCTCTGGATATGCACCGACAGCAACCTAAGTTCAAATTGCATTTAATAATAATTCACAGTGTTAATTCAAAACCAAAATCGGAATCTGAAACTCCAACCAGTAATGACGCATACTTCTACATTCCGCGTGAATAATTTATCGAGGTTATCCGACGTGAGCGAGATGATTTGGTTCACAATATCCTATTCTCCTTTAACCCTATCAGAACCAATCATGTGCGCGCCCATTGAATACGCCTATTGTGAGGTCGAAAGCTATTCGTGATCTTACACATCATGAAGATTGTACCAAGACTACTGAATATGTATTATAGAAGATCTATATAGATAAAAAATAATCTATTTAGGATTTTACAATAGTATCATATCAAATCTAAATCACAGTGATCAGTGTAAAGTGATTTCTAAAACAATTTAACATTTTGTTAACGGTGACGAAATTCTAAAAACGTCAAAAAGCTATCGATTGTACATAAGGTATCATTTGTTACGTGTCTTCTAATTTTTTCCCAGGCCCTGGACATCTAGTCGACGTAATTTCTTTCAAGCGATAACGAAATTCAAAATGTTCTAAGTGTATATGAAAATGGGATAAGTAACAAATCGCTGTCTTAAATTACCGGACATTGTCTGGCCCCCTGTTACCTAGTAACGCGTCGTGTTAGGCAACATGTTACTAGACAACAGGCTGTACATTGCAACTTATGTGGTGTCCGGTCCAACTTTATGCACAACTTTACTAGGAACCATTTAACGTAGCGTCTGTTGTTCAACATCCACATCGATCTGTTCCCATGGGAATTTCCACAGCGATCCTTAGCAAACGGATAAGTGCTTGCATACCAACAATCGGTAATGATTAAAGTATATGAGGTGAATGATCCTACTATCACTCGGTGACTACCGGTAGAGGACAGTATAATCGTGGCGAGATACTCGCCAACAAATTGAGTTACTGAGGTCGAAATATAGTTCGAAAAAGAGGATACGGCGAATCATAAACCTTATATCACAATTCAGACATTCCATAAGACATCGAGTAAAACTGAGTAGATCAAGGCCATCGGCTTACGTTGCTACATACATCCTGCACGCACATCTATTTCTTTAAATAATCTGTTTACTACAAATTATTCATCACTCGCATCGTTGAAGGAAAAACCCCGTATGCAAACCAGCATTCTACTACATACATATATGTGATTAACACTTAAGTTTATATAGACTTCAGCATGCAATGAATGGAATAATTTATTTTTCTTCGATTCTTTCATATCCCCAAGTTCCCCATAATATTCTCGAAGATTTGTAATGTGATTTATACACACTGCTATCATTTGATTGTTTGTTGAGAGAACCAATGAAACGATAAGACCTCTTGTTGCACTTAAAATTAAACAAATTAGTGAAGGTATGTTTGTATTTTTGATGTACAATAAAGATTATTTTTTGTTGACTTTAAATTCGCACTCGGATAATAAACGACCACATTAAATATAAGTTAAATTCGAAACAGGAGTGATATAAACATAACAATGCCGTTCACCTAACCTAATTTCACTAGTGTTCAGTGATGTTGCTCCGATTCATGAAAAAGATATACATTCACTCATTCGTAAATGTCACCGGCTTCTAGTGTATTTCTTGTTGGTGTCGCGTGTGGTTTCTTGTTGTTGAATCATCTTGCCGCATTAGTGGCAATTGGTTCATCGATAATCCCGCTCAAGGCAGGCCGTAGGTTAATTAAACTGGCAAATAGTTATAAATAGATATTAATATAGATTTTGAGAATGAAATATTCTGATTAGGTATATTAGTTGCACTACAAAAAGTAGGCTCTATCTAACCATTTTAATCTAATCTAATCAATCCAATCATTAATTAAAAACATCGATTGACAAACTTCACACACCTTATAGAATATTATAGAGAACTATCATCGATCGATACACGTTTTACCACGGCTTTCTACTTCACCGAAGGGATAATTAACATGACTTGAAATGGAGGTGCTGGATTCAAACCCTGGCACTACGAACGGGAGACCGACGTTCAAACCACTACGATATCACTACAAGAATTCCGTGATATTATAAATAAATAATCAGAGGAATGTCATTTAAAAAAAATTAAACGTTACTTTAAACTCAAAGCTCTTTTTTAAAAAAAAAGAATGCAATGTTGCGCATCACTAGTCATCTAATTTTATTCGTAGGCCGTTCAAATTACGTCAAGTTACCAGAAGCAACGTGCGCCTGTAACGCATAGTTGCCACGGCGATGAATATTAATAACCTTTTCGAGCAGTTACACAGTTTTGCCTACCTACTGGCACACTCGTAAAACATTCCACAGATTAGTAAACATTTGAATATGCTGATTACGAAAGTTTATTACGCGATCAATAAAATGCGCACTCGTTATGCCCTGGTGAGATTTTAATTTTCTCCACGGTGTATACTATTGTTGTAAGATGAATTTAATAAACGGATCGAGAATGCTTTTGAAAAAAAAAAAACTGTAGTGACATTGATTTTAAGTGCATACAAACTAATTCTATGTCCAATGCTGGACACAGGCTTTTAAAGTCACC
The DNA here is from genome assembly GCA_018251895.1 of Agathymus mariae mariae. NCBI lineage: Eukaryota > Metazoa > Arthropoda > Insecta > Lepidoptera > Hesperiidae > Agathymus > Agathymus mariae. The sequence continues at coordinate 9,316 of DWPT01004381.1, forward strand.
TTGAAATTCGGCTGTAATAACATGTAAATAATAAACAGTCATTTTTGTTAGGCGTTATGTATTTTTTTGTGTACCCCATACATTTTAACATTCCTCGTGAACCTCCTTATATATTCGTGAAAACTGCATTAAATCCATTCAGTAGTTTCCCAAACTATTGCATTTAAACTTACTTGGACTGTTTGAAACCAAACAGCATTGTAGAGCTATTACCCAGAACCCATTGTTAATTCTAGGTGTCCCAGTTATCAATGGTTTCGCACTATCATCGGTTTCATCCGTGTTAGTCATGTTTTGACTGTCGTGGTGTAGGTGAACTCGTATATGGAAATACAAAAGTTGCTGAATCTGTTTTATTCTAAAAGTATGTTTTTGTGAGTTGTTTCAGATCAAATAAAATTATATGTATATTTTATTGTGTAAATTTTTTCCAAGAGAAAGGTAATGTTATTTTTCCGATACCGTAACGTCACATGTGCATATAAAATTAAAATATTGTCTTGTAAAGTACTAAAATATAAACAAAACAATCGTCTCTACGTGCAAGCAAAACTAACTCATGACAACCCACCCTCAATGGTAACTTTGTTCTACGGATAAGTCGTCATGCGATAAGAAATAGGATAATTCTTTTACAGATACAGACGTATACAACAAAGAAAGTACAAGGGAATTTGTAAATTTCAGAAAACCTCTTACACAATATCGTCAGCGGTGCGGGAGAGCACAAAGATATTTGCAAAACTGAGAATATCAATATCACAACAGATTCCCGCGGCCGTAACAAGGCGGGTCGCTGACAAAACAAATTTATATAAATCCGAGGAATCCGTAAAAATGACACTCGACGCGAGCCGATAAGCTTCGGATGTCATTAGCCGGGTACATACTGTAGCGATCAGTCAACTTGTGAGGCCTCCCGGGCCGCTCCTGTGGAACAATCCCAAATATCAATCTTCTCCTCCCCATTGTACTTAGGTACGATTCTAAATTGAAAAGCTCGAGGGACCAAGCGCCGATTGATATCGATGTGCGACTGAATAAAATGAATTGTGATCAGTTGAATAAAGAAAACCGACCGCTGCTATCCTTTTTTCGTTATATCTCGTCCTGTCTCGTACTTCTTATTATTTTTATTTCACTCCTGTCGTTTGGTAGAAATAAAAGTTATATGACTATCTGTTTGATTTCGTTACTTAACAACGGCCTCTTAATATTTGTCTACTAACCCAACATTTAGCTCTGCAAAGCAAGTTTTTCACGAAAAGCAACATTAAGGAGTAAGAACCTGTCGAACAACGACGGAGTATAAATCAAATTCAAATTCCACATACCCATACATATATCAAGTATTATGATAATGTTGTAAAATACTTCGTAACCATAGGCAATATAAAATACTGGTTATATAAATATATTGGAGTAAATCTGTATAAGTAGCTGGAAAAATAGTCTCATAATTTATATTTATAAGGACACGAGGAAATACTTAAGAAACCTTAACTATTTTTATAATAGACTAGCAAATGAGGGTATTTCGAAGCGAGGGCGCTTCGCTTCAGATAAACTACCCTACGCTTATAAATAGTATCTGCGTTTTTCTGGGTTTTTCTCGTTCTGAGAATTAGAAATTCATAACTTTTTTTTTATTTATGGACGGATGGCAATGAGACAAACTTTAAGTATTAAGTGATGCTTACTGCAATATAATAATAAAAACCAAAACAAAATCGGTCAAGCTGTTTCTGAGATTAGCGCAAATAAACGCACAGGCAAACAGACAAAAATTCTAAAATCTATTGTTTTATTGCGTTAATAAAGGCCTCTAACAGTAGTTTTTCTCATATATCCTTGATGTACAAAGAGCGATCAGTTGGAATTTTATTATATGTATTGATGAAAAAACAAAATAATATGTAATTATACAATGACCGTCGTAACAAAAATATTTTATCATAATATTGGCGGCGAGTTCTTCTTAGCAGCAGATACTTGAGCATAAGTGTGAACGTTTAGTGGCTCCATCTAACCTCGTGCCCGAGCCACACCATCACCACACATAATTAAACTCGCAGTTCATTTACCATTCAAACCGTGCCCTGTTATTTTCCGCTAATGGACTGAATTCACCAAAAATCATAAAAATATTGGATTAAGTAATTTTGCAGACGTGTATTGTGTACCCGAACACGAGGTACAAATTACGTATGAAATCTTATTATAGTCTAATTTTATATCAATACCATATCTATTTCAATGTTCAGTTTACCGACAAAGTGCTCGTGTAAAATTTACGCTATCAACAAGTGTAAAATAAAATGTCACTGCGAAATATTTCGTCGCTCAACCAGTTTTAACTCAACGAGAATTCGCCATTTCCCGAAGAGAAACTGAACTCAATTTTATAATATCGACACGTACACTTGAGTGTCACGAAAAAGGTAATCGTCTAATCGTTGATAAAGTTTTTAAAATAAATGTTCTATGAGCATGAAGCGAATAATCTACGAGGCTGATTATCTCACAGTAACTAGAATAAGTCGATTCCAGCTCAATATTAATACATATCAATATTAATATATATCAGTACTATATATATCTAGTCTAGCACCCTTCATTCAGCCTTGCATACTTATCACTGTTAGCAGCATAGCATCACCGACGTGTTGTCCACCCAAAAATAGAAGCGGGAGTCTCGCCTATTACTGGCACTCAAATCAAATTTAACAGAAATAACATCTTTTGTTAATGAGAATGTTTGCAATAATTTTTGCCAAACTCACTTATTTACATTAAATGGCCAATCGAATATGATAAACCGGAGGTTCAGTTTAATTCAGTCCGACATAAACTACTGTCAATATATGAAACAAAACAAATTATATTTACATTTATTCAACACAAAGTCACGGACATCAAAGTATTTTATCGTTTCGACAATGTTGTCGGCACCTAAGTGTACGCTTGACCTTTCACCGTAGAATAAACGGTGAGCGTGGTGATTTAGTGAGATTTCATTCAATAACTCTTCTTCGTAAGATAACTTCTAAACACGCTTTTAGAAAGGTTTAAGCTTTCACAGCGTAATCTATAATGAGGCTGGGTAAATGGCTAAAATGTATGACAAAATATTTTTATTACATCAACTGGTGACTTATGAAGACACTGTACAATAATCTGTTAAATAAATTGAATTGCTTGTAATTTGTTAGTTAAATTGAAAACGCGAGAACAAAAATAACTTCTATCGTTAAAAACTAAAAGCTTTTTGAAAAAAACTATGAATAGAATAAAAAGGCTCAAAAATGGTATTTTACAAACGAAAATACATCAATATAGTTTTATAAACAAAGGCTGTAAATACATAAAAATAATAAACACACAGACACACACACAAACTCGCACAAACATAAAACCGCCTGTTTTTTTTGAAGTTGGTTAAAAATATTTATCGAGTTTAAAATCAATGTAACAACCTTTGAGTGTAGTACAGTTTTAAAGGTTACTATCAATGCGACCAGTAAGGACCACTAATTATTTACTTTGACAACTGTAAAATATATTAATTTGAACGTTACACCTCATAATTTATATCTATCCAACAAAACTAGTATGTAATTTAAAAAAAATATCACTTTCTAATAATAACTTTATACTGTCTATGACATAGGTAGGAAACTACTTGGAAGGTAGATTAGGTAATCTATAACGCTGCATAAGAATTAAAAAACAATATATGTTTTTTACGTTACTATGTAGTCGACAAACGCGCAGAGGGCCACCTGATGGTAAGTGATCACCGCCAGTCATGGACGTCCGTAACATTAAACGCATCACCGACGCGTTGCCGGCCAAATTGGAATCGGGGGACCCACTTACGGATTCGGCGACTAACGAATGACAGCCAAATATGGAAGCGGGAGCATAGGACGGTTCGATTTGGATAGATCATAACTTTCGAAAAATAATGCGTTGATTTGTAAATT
>DWPT01004382.1:0-13299 GCA_018251895.1 Agathymus mariae mariae
GGAAGTAAATAAATTGAAAATTGTTTTGGACAACAAGTGTGTCATTAAGTTCAATAACCCTGTAATAGTATAAAATAATATCTCCGTAAATATATACCTATTATATATTGAATAGGTAAATAAAAAATTAATACTTTTTGTCGAAGAACTAACTATTGTAATTCGACGATATTTTTTATCGGCGATAATCAATTATCATAATAATATAATTAATAAATACAATACAATTTACATGTCAACTGAACATATAGTATGTATTTTACAAGCTAAACGTTAGAAACAAAATAACACGAAGTAAAAGCTGTTTCTTCATTTATATTTAGCTAAATATTTACGTAAAACACTTTAGGCAATGACGTGTGTTAAAAATGAGCGCTAAACAGTGTTTTAGACGCAAAGCGTATATAACATCTAGCAGGATGGTGTTTTACGAGTCACTTGATGGTTACTCTATTGTAACCATGAACGATATAATGTTGCTTGAAGGGCCGCATTGTCATTACTTTTTGAGAATAATTGTTCATAATTAATGAATAAAGATTAACAATGGTAATAATAATAATATTAATCATTAATATATTGCACACGTGATGTTGATTTTCCATATTTGCGATTTTAATAAAAATATTGAAAGTAAGTTATTACGAGTATTATAAGAAAAAGTGTAATATATTTTTATACAACACGTTGTTAACAAAAATGGGAATAGGCTTTATAAGCGACTATACCATTATAATATTAAACAAAACAATATTATAAAAAAAAATATAACTTAAAAGAATATATAGTCATATATATCAAAGTATGTATATATGTAAATTGATTTGTACTTTGATATTATGCGAAATTATGGCTGTTATACAACATAAAGAGTGTTGTCAAATAATTGTACAGTTTTAAAAATTCATTAGGAAGTATACTCGATTTTTTAATTCTGAGATATGTCTCTTCATATGTCTCTTTGAAAACGAATAAAAAGATACCTAACGTAATAAACGTAAGTTTATCGTTACTTAAGTCACTTGAATAAATTTACTGTGATAGTGGTAGTGGATTGTAAAGAAATTATTGACACACTAAAAGATCATTTACTTAGTTTTGTGAAATTTCATTTGTATATTTAAAATTGATAAATGCAAGAGAAAATAGGTTCTTATTATTTTTTTATAATAGCAATATTTCTGCTACATTCGCTCTAAGTACGGCCCTGTACTTTGCAGTCGTTGCAGGCTCCCCTTCTGCATGCAATGGCTAGACAAACCAACGTTTCTATAAAAGGGACATGTGATTAGATGGCTAAGTACAATCGGCACACGCCGTCGACATCCAACACATCCCATATGGGACTTCATCACATTTGCGGCCCGTAACTACCACAATTCACTTCCAACATGAAAACGGTAAGTTTCATAAAATTTCAACAAGTGTTTTTTATACTATTTTCTGAATTTAACATTTTAAATATAATTAAAAGAAAATATAATAAAATGGTAAATGAAATGTCGGATTATGTTTCTCATAATTTGTTGAATATTTTAAAGTTATGTTGGGTAGGTTCAATAATGTGATAATTTTTTAATAACCTCTAAGAACTAGCTCATACCACTTTTTGAACTGTCTTCTAAAATAAAGTATCCTGGATATCAAGCCATGTAAATAAAGTGAGTCACGTAAAAAAAAGGTAGGATAATAAATAGGTCAATTAGTATATTGTTCTTGCGGTATCCTTTATAGACAGATAGATTTAGGGACAGATAAAATTAATTGAATAATAATGTTTCATCTACTAGTATATTAGTAACAAAAATTTAATTCATTAAACTTTAACTAAATTTTGTAATGTATTCTTTGTGCTAATTTGGCCTCATTACAATTATAATATCGACACAGATGATGTAATAAAAGGTAAAATTAAAATAAATGCGACTTAAAAACCAACACTTAAAAATTAAACATATATAATCAAAACAATATATTTATCAAAAATGGCAAAAAAGCCGAACTGTCAAAAACTAATTTTACTAGTTTGACTGCGTAAGAAACTTCTAACTTACTTTAAACACATTAAATCCAGTGTATACATCTGAATAATTTATTTTTTTTACTATCTTACAATAAATAAAATAGTACCCTTGGTCATATAACTTTAAACATCTTTCATATGCGTAAACTATATTACTTGGTATTTTTAAGTACACTCATGCACTTACCGATGTCTATGGTTGACCTGTATAGATCACAATTGATGGCCTAAATATCTGTCAAAGTTTCTTCGTGGCTGAAATTGATATCCACAACTCTTAGTGACCCAGCCTTGGATGTCCTTTTTTAACACCTAGACTGAATAAAACAAATTAATACTAGAAATTCAGTTGATTTTATAAATGATAATCGGAGATAATTTAATGTTTATGTCCTTACACAACTGTTAGGGTATAAGAAGCCTAATGTTTTCTGTTGTATTTTTTGTATTCGCTACTTGTTTTTTTTGGATATAAAATGTTTATAACGCAGACGATATATCTGCGTTACGTTATCCCATTATCTGGAGTCGGCGCAGTATGTCTTTCCTTTCATTCATCGCGCTTTCCTGTCATAGTAATTTTCACTCCCAAATCATTAAATATTCTTACATATTATATTTATTGATGTTTAACATCAAAAACTTATTGTTATTAACCAATTTTACTATGTATGTTGCGACGACTCGTAAACAACAAAGAACATCTACGCTGTTGTCATGCACTTCATAATTCCCTAAGATGTCTAGATTAATCCACATTAACAGAAAAAAAACTATTTATAGGAAATTTTCATTTATCTGAAAAACCGTCATCACTATAACGGGAATGGAATAAATCGCAAAGTAAAGGTTGACGCGATGCCACGGCATTCACAAAGATATTTAAAAAAATCGTTGAGAAGCACTGTAAGCTTGTGAATACACATAAACATAAAAAGGTTAAAATAATGAGATGTTATGGAAAATTTATTAGTTATTCGATGATTACCTGAGTTTGTTCAACAAGAATCGTTAATATTGATAGCTTTTGGTTTAAAATCGACTTTTTAGTGACTTAGTTTCAAATTTTTCGAAATGTTTATGTATAATTAATTATCACTGGCTTTTGTGAACGAAACAATTAAGAGGTAATTTCTACTGCTGCAAGTTCTCCGTAATATTCCCTTAAGTACTTAGTAGGTGAAATCTGCAAATACATTGTTGCTTAATCTCATTCTGAGAGGACTCCAGAGCCGGCAGTGCGACAGATATGACTTGTGACAATAACAAACTTATTTTTTTAAATGTTATTGTTTGAACTATTTCATTAAAAACATTAATTATGTATCAAGTTTGAATTGGATTTTGATGCTATAAGTTTCTTACTATTAAAAACTTGAGAAATATTTCCTGTTTCTTTGAAAGACACTAAAAAATATATATATTTCATAATGAGTGATTTGATTGTCGATTAATAATAATAATTAATAATTATTACTATTTAACAATAGTAAGTAAAGCCCCAAAATTAGAATTAATGTAATTATGGTACACGTCTGCTATTCGTACAACAAATTGTATAGATTTTATGTATCAAATGTTATTTTTTTCATTATTAGTTTCCGTGTAACGGAAAAATATACAGTCACGAAAAAATTTTTATAATAGTTTATTTATCGTAATCCATACGAATCCATATTTAATAATTTTCTAGATATTTACTAGTTCAAGCAACTCATTTTACTAGATTTAATTTTTTTTATTTACTGGAGATGGACGAATGAGATTCGTATTTGAATATATGAATTCCGCATTCCTAATCTGCATGTAACCTAAATTCCCCTTTAGAAATATAGATATAGAAATAAGTAAGTTAACTACAGTTAAGGTATTATTATAAAATATCAATAAATAAAAAAAAGAAACAATAAAATTCGTTTATGTTATTGTCATCAATCCTAGTACTGGTCTATATTAACAGCACATAATATTTATACATAGTAATAAAAATAAATATACATCCTAATACTTTCGCTTAACCTTCTATATAGTATGATATTTTGTCAATACTAACTTAACAACAATACATTATTATCGATATACGGCGATCTTCAGAAGATGGCGCATAGGGCAACTCAACCGTTTGTCGCAGGTTATTATGCAATCTTTCGTGCATTTATTGCATCCACAATACCTAACCTTTGCCAGACACCATGTTGTTTATCTTGGAGACGAGCGGAGATCGTCGGAAGGAATATTTATCGTTCGAGTCGCGGTGGCATTAGGGGTAGGCTGTTTCTTCAATTTAATATTCAATAGCTTAGTGTGTTTAAGTCCACATCTATCGGTTCTGTGAGCAGCTGACGAAATTAGCGACGCGTACTTTAGCTACATTGGGAAATTGATTCTAAAACTTTCGTGCTCAAGTACCTTACACGAAGTGGTTTTTGCTAAAGTTTTTAAGAAGTATATGTAACGTGCATGCAGTCTATTCCCACGTTACCGCCTTATTAACTTATCCGGGTTATATTTTAATAGGTAAGAATGTTTATTGGTCTTACAAAATTGATATAAAACAAGCTAGATTATTTTTAATAGAATAATAACTTCACTTGGGGTAGCATAAAAATGTAAGTGTGGCACAATTTATGATAGTCATTGATATTATTGATGGCAGTAGTAACTTAACTCCAAGATGGCAATCTGATCATGGTTGTTTTATTGAGTCTCGTTTTAGTTAATAAAGTTATGTAAAAATAAAACTAACGAGTAACATGAGTGAATTTATTGTTATTTTATTTAAATATTTTTTCTGTATTTACAATAGACAGATACACGAATTTCATCTCAATCAGAAATAAACAAAGAAAAAAACAAATGCTTGAACGTTGCCTCTATTCTCATACAAACGCAGTATTTTGGGCCGTAAGAGATTCGCACCACTAAGAAAGTAGGTCTCCGAGAGGATGACAATTTAAAGTAAATAATTTAAAAATGATTTCTGAATTTTTAAATTATGCAAATACATCTGAAATCCGTCTCTGTCCTAGCTCGAGGCGTGCGAGCGCTTAATTAAGTGCAAATCTTTTGTTTTTGCACGTAGGACATTGTCTTTGAAGGCGAGTCACAAATTCTGTGCCCCGTTCCCACCGCTCAATACGCTTGCAAAACGACCACTCGTTACGCAGATGTCTGCGTACGTCAATGACAGGAGAAACCTATTTATGAGTTTTCGCTCAGTTCACAGAAAATTATATAGAAAATTGAAATACAAAATACGTACTTCTTTATTTATTTATCATACAAAATAACCATACGTGAAATTATAAAGACATTGCTTCATGAGGATTGTGAAGGTTTTGATCCATATACCAAGGCAAGCAAACAACTTAATGACAACTGTCATACAGGAGATACTGAACATACCTGACCTTATTAGTTAAATGTAAAAAAATCTACTTCAAAGGCTCCTCGGTATGTTTTTTTTTGGTCCACATAGATTTCTATCCATCTGGACTAAAAAACCTACAGTGAGACCTTCTGGAGACCTCCTTTTGTTAAATTTTATAAACGTGTAAATATTCTCAAACGTCTTATAGTATAAATCTTACATCCACCTTGGTTAACATTTTATAACATTACAAAGTAATGTATAAATAAGTGGCCCGTGAAGGTTCGCGCCCTTCGTAATATTATTCTATCATAATCTTACGTATCAAACGAGGAATTGAAACCTGATCTGAAAAATCATTAGACACAATGATATTATGTTTATCGATACAAACTTACATCCATACTAATTCGAACGTTTTCAAAATAGTCAATATTAATCAATTAATTCTCAAGAAATATTCGTTTAGGTAACTATTACAGACTCAATCCATACGCTCGGGAAATTTTAAAAATAATAATAAAAGAGAACGTTTAAATTGTTTCTTTTTTTGAGCTCGGTTTTCTTAGCAGTAAAGAGCCTTCGAAACGTGTGTATAACTTTAAGCATCTAACGTTAATGTTAAAATATTTTCTATTATATATTTAGAAAGAAAGAAAAAAGAAACAAAACATTTATTTCGTCTTATAACATGAATACTGCAACCTTGTAACTTTGTTTTATATATTTTAACAAAAAAAAAATATATACATATATCACAAAGAAATCTAATGATCAATTTGAAAGATATACTTTTATGCGTCACTTGCCTATATTGCAAACCGGTCACTATATTATTATCATCACCAAGACACCTCTTTATCGTCAGGGACGTCAATAACCGATTACTGGCCATCATATGGTTCTCTGTTAACTGTCTTTTCAACATTGCAACCGTTATAGGTCACATGAAAAATTTATGATTGATTTTAAGGAGTCGATGCTAAAAAATAAACATACTAATTAAACATAACAGAAGTTTCCTAGAGATATCCATGACAAGGTAATTAATAAAACTAGATTTTGGTTAACTTTCAAGAACCAAAGTAAATGATGAAAATATTTCTTTTTGGATTGAAACATAAGTCCTCCTTACTCTGTTAACCAATTTCGTTGGAAATCAAACATCAGATTTTACGAACTATTTAACCATTTTTTTGATAACGATCATCAAATAAAAAGGTAAATCGGTGACTTTACTTGATTACTTATTATAGCATGAATATAATTGTGAAAATAACTGAGCGTAGTGAAGCCAACGACGTCTTCAAAAGAAAACTAAATAGCAATTTGGTCGGACATTCGAGCTAGTTGCTATGAAAATTAGGACGCACTGCAAATTATATTTTTTTGTCCCGACGTATAGGGCAGGATAAGAAAGATGGAAATCACGATTTACGCGCCATCAACATGTTATGAAGGTTGCGAACCGGTTACTGTCACTATTTTGTATTGCTAATACAATAAGCAGGTTCTATTTGTATGCAATCACGCCATATGTCTTATTAAGTTCTAATAAATATAAACAGTTTTAATAGGTAATTATTTATATTGCTAATATGACAGAAAAGTTATATGACTAACATTTCGCTGTTCTCTATTTTGTCCTATTTATACAATATATTATAATCTTATTTTAGTCACTATAGACAGTACACTTAAATTATATTGTATAGTATAATATACTTAGGGGGATTCTCCGATAGTAAATAAATTGAATTATTGACAAAAAAGTAAAAAAAAATAATGTAGGTATTGCTTAAAAGCAATACCATACAATAAGATTTAATCGTTAAATTTTTAACGTTGCACATTGCTTCTACATAATACACAGATAATATTGTGTTGCAGGTATTTTAATAAAAGTGCACTGCAAAGATTCACGTTACTACAAAGTGTGTGGTATAATTGTTATATATTGATAATTATCTTTTAAAATAGTAAATTTTCATTTAGTAGAAATTATACACGTTACCGTAGGAATTAATTGGTAATTCAGAAAAATGATAATTTAGTATCAATAAACATTATGCATCAGTGTAATCAATGAAAATTATGCAATGATCTAAGCATGTAAAGGTATATATATATATACACAAGACGATGTTTGCTTATCAATGCCAGTTGGTAGGCAAATAGTTTGATGGTGTATAATTTTATTTGCTCTTCAATATTTGTAGGCGTTACGTTCGCAGTGATGTTTAATTTATGTAAAGTAACCCCGGCCGACGTCGTTCTGCTTGTGTTAACATAAAATTTAATATTTTCTATGTAATAAGACTTTATAATTAAAAAAAAAATAATAATCATCCATACTGTTGAAATTCCAACAGAGTTGATGTTCCAATGTTAAAAAGAGACATTTATAATAATTTTCAAAGTTCAATGTTTGATGGTAAATGAGGCGTCAAGTAATAATTTAATTGCGTATAAACAATAAAGCGCATATTAAGCTGTATCGTAACGCTATCTAGTGACGTTACAATAAAATAGATAGTACTAATTAATCTCCATGGCCAAATACCTATGAAAATAAATGAACTCCTATAAAAAAAATGATTGAATGACATGGTAATTGATTGAATTGAATATATGGCATTGCTTACAACAAAGTAAATAGTTCACAAGCCTTCTTGACAAAAAAACTGATAAAACTTTTCACGATGACTTATCAAACGATGTTGGCGTATAGACGAGTTAATAGTAACGTGTTCGTATTTGTTATCAATTTTACATATATATGGCTATAAATAATTATTTTCAGAGAGTGTTAGCACTATTTGTCGTCCTCGCGTTAGCAACAGCTGCTCCTCAGGGACCGGGAGATAAGGTCATAGCAATCATAAAACAGGATTTCGATCAGCAACCCGATGGATCCTATGTTTACAGGTATTCAAACATTATTTACCCTTCAATGATTTAAAGTCTTTGTTTTAACTTGGAAATAATTATTCTCATTAACATATTATATACCATGAAGAGAATTTAAAGAGAGAATGGATACAATAGTTTTTAATAATATCGACTATGTGGATAGTAAGGATACTTTTTATTCCTTTTTTAAGGTTACAGTAATAAATAAATAAGTTTCTAATTCATATATACATTTAAACAAATCATACCCTAAACCTAAATATGATATTTTTAATGCCTGATAAAAATGAATAGCAAATCATAATATATATGTTTTCTTATAAAGTATGGCTAACTTTAATATGACTGCAATATTGTCAGATAGAAAAATCACAATATCAATATCAATTGCAGCGTAAAGTCCTGATGCAATTATCTATGTTATATTTACAGTTATGAAACTGAAAATGGTATAAAGGCAGATGAGACAGGAACATTGAAGAAAGGCAACGGTCCTGACAGCAATGACGTAATCGTGGCCCAAGGAGCCTTTAGTTATACTGCTCCGGACGGCACTGTTATCAATCTTAACTACATTGCAGACGACGAAAATGGCTTTAAACCTCAGGCAAGTATCGTGTGTAAATACGTGTACGTGAACGTTACCGTATTTATGAAATCTTTATTCTGTGTTTTGTAATACAATAAAGTTGTGAACCTAATTCTATTCCTATTCAGGAGTCCAATATTGGCGTGTATCGAGATCATTACTATAGAAGGCGCTGTGATTGAATATTTGCATACATATTTTTATTACATACCATACACAAAATCATACCATAGATACCTAAAGTGTATTAAAGTTTACATATTTTTACTTAGTAGATGAGGAAAAATAGGTTATATTGCCTTTGACCTCTATTTTTCGAAAATTTAGTAATATTTTTAATTTATAATCACAGCGCCTTTAATAAAGAAATAGCAATACACTTGCTTTAGTATAGTGTAGATAAGTGTAGAAAATTTTTAAGTACAGCAATTTTCAGATTTCGGGGCTTTTATACAAAAAGGCTAGCTTACTAATAATTAATAGATAAAAAAATTATAAAAGATGTTGTAGCTATAAACGATATAGAGAATATAAAGAAAATAATAAATACTAGTGACAAGTAATGTAATAAGAAGTACTAGGTCCGTTTTAAGTCGTCCTGATGTTGCTAATAATCGCATTCGTCAACAAAAAAGATTAATGATATTATACTTACAGCTCCATGCCTTACATCATGTAGGTGATCGATTGATTTAAACATGATTAGCGATACCTATGACATAATATGTAGATACGTAATCTAGAATACATGCATGAAATATCTGTTGGATATAATGTACAATAGTCGGACCAAGTTGTTAGCATCTATTAACGCACGTTTAGTCTTGACTTGGTCTTTGAACGATAAAAGGATTTCTATTACTAGGGACTGCAGTGATTCAATAAAGAAATAGAGCAATCTATTGTCAAGTGTATATTTTAAAATTTATTACCAGGGCAAAACATTCAGAAGATACTCGGCTTTTCGGGAAAAGTTTACTCTAAAACTCCCTCAGTCGAAAATCTTTGAAAAGCTAGGAGCTCATATATTAGCGATGTCCCTAATGAGTTATAGTTTGTAAAAATAGCCCGTGTTGCCTGATCAGATGAAAATGGTTTAAAATGCTTTTGTCACGTTCCACAATATAAATGCTTATCATAATTTCACTCTAATTTTTTTTTAATAAAAATAAACTGTTATCTGTTACTCATCAATAATTAATAATTATATTTTCCATGCCAGAGAAATATCTTCATTGTCTATATCTTGATATACTTTGGTCTGTAAGAACAATTTAAATCTCAGGACCAATTCATTAAAATCAAACATTAAGATGATATTATTTAGTTACAAATTATATATTTTTAGACTTCATTATGTAAATATACCAAATTTTGTGCTATGAATTGGAAAGGATACCTATGTAGTTAATTTTTTTTAGCTTTATTAATAAAATAGTATGTGGCTAAAATTTGTGTATCATCCACAAAATTGAAGTCGAAAATAAACCTTATACATTATATAATTTACGACATTATACAAAAGAAAAAATGAATTAAGCCTGATCTATAATATTCCATAATAAATTGAATCATTTTAAAAAAAGTTTATCATAAACGCTATTTTTAAAGATTTCCATTTACAGCTTGGTATCTTCTACTAGATCGTAACGTTTGCGTCATTGCATTGTTGGAGGGGAATAATATGAACTGGCCATTAATTTCGTTTTAAATTTTCAGGGAGACCATCTGCCGACTCCTCCACCAATACCACCAGCAATCCAAAAGGCTCTGGACTTCCTTGCAACGCTGCCACCGCCACCGCCGTCCAGATCTTAAAACAGACTTCTGAAGATTCAACCGACGACTTGCACTACACTCACTATACGACTGCTAACGCGTGTACCGCTTTGAAAACACGGTTGCCAATGTCATATACTCAATTATTGTATTTACTTATATTCGTTACACTAAAAACAACTATGTGATGTAACTGTATCTAGTTTACAAAACGGTACTAACACTTTTTATACTAAAAGCATTGAAAAATCAAATAAAAATGAACGCTCAATGATTGATCTGTGATAGACGTCGACGTTTGCATGGACAGAAATATTAATGCTATTTATTATTTATTGAATAAATGCAAAAAACAGTGCCAAAGATGCATTGCAAATGAAAAATTTGTTTAATTTAAATTCTTAAGGCAAATATAATTCAATAATTAATGACGCACGAAGTTATCCAAAGTCAATTGATTAGCATGCTTGTTGACAAAATTCTTGTCTCAGTAGGGTGTTAATAGTTGAGGTCATTTCCCATAAGGCCTTTAATTTACCATGAAAACAAAGAGTACAAAAGACACGATAAAGATTGAATAAATAAAGTCAACATATAGTTACGTGATCCCAGAGATACGCATCTGTTTGTTTAAATTTACCTACCGATGTCAATCTATTCTTGTTTCTCTGAATGTTTATCAGATATGCAGTACCTACTATCCTCCTTTGTGAGACAATACCTGGTGGTAGTAGACTGTTATAAAATTTAAACTATTATTATGTTTTTACGGGTAATTACATATTGTTATAACACAGTTAAGTTATAACATAAAAAAATAGTTTTTAATATAACTTAGTTAACTAAATACCAAAGAATTGATACGAAGCTGTATCAAATTTTCATTCTTTTTGCGCTACTTGTTTTTTTATATTTCACCAATTTTATTTTTAAATATGTACTACAACCATTTTTCTTATATAAGAAATATAAGACTTGAATGACCTCAAATAGCACGTTGAATTCCCCATATCATGCTTCCATAACAAATATTTAAAAAATGTGTGGATGTGCAACATACGTGCCTGTTAGTTACCTAATATTGTCTTAAACGATGCTTTTGAAATACGCATATTTCCCTGTCTGAGATCATCATACTCAGAAAACCTTTGAGTCAATAAAACTTTATGTGTGTGTCAATTTTCATACACATTATTTTACTACATAATTTTACGTAATTAACAAACTGGCTGTTCAGTATGCCCAGGTGACGGAAAGACAAGAATTTCCCAGAAATTTAAAGCTCAATGCACGTGACAGTAGCTAGAGGCAAAAGCGGTCCAGACAGTACGCATTATAACTTAAACATTCGAAGAAGACCTGTTTATTGAAGTGAGCCTCCCAAGGTTGTTGATGAGAACACCGCTAAACGGATCTTAACTACTTCAACAAGAGATGATCAAATTTAATAAAATGTTGAAATAATTGATTAGACACCTAGATTAGCACTGTTTGGATTATTTGTAGATAATTCGAAGGTGTCGGCGGCTTTATTGACACTTAAATCACACAATGCCGACAAAGACGTTGACAATATACAAGTATTGAGTATTACCGACAAAGTTTGCAAAGAAGATTGAGTAGATAATTTGGTAACAACACCTAATCATATTTACATGAGCATACATTTACAATGGCTCATTTACCAAGTGAGTTTTAAATAATAATCTGCTTAAAGAGATCCCGCGACTTTACGCAAGTCAAAATTTTGAAATAAAATCAACTTTAAATGAAGAAGTTATTTAACTAATTAAAAGCACAAAATACTGTTTGTCAAATAAAACCTTTTGCTAACACTTTTACTTTTACAGGTTGTATTTATTAATTGTGTTCCTCTGTACATTTATACAGTAAAAATATAATTAAAATAAAAAAGAATATATTTATTATTACGATTATATTTCAGAATTACGTAAATAAAGAAAACTCTTTGCGAACGAAGTTTCAGGTTTGTAACAAACGTTACAAACATGGCTTCTTAAAACCTAATCTTTCCTTTTTTTAAACTGTAACTATTGGCCACGAAAATAGGTACTTCGCAGAATAATATTTATTTGCAAACATAATATAACTTTAATACATTAAAAATGACTAAACTTCTCGGTTTTATAGAGCATACACAACATACGCGGAATGCGTTGATAATTTATAATATTTAATTGATTTTAACAAGTAATATATTTTAAATTAACTTATAATTTTAACATCACTTAGGCATGTGAATATTCAATAGTCAGGCTAGATGACTGATCGGCATGGAATACTTGAAAATCTTTTTTTTCTTTCGATAGGTAATGTGAGTTTCGGAACCTTTACTGGAATAGATATCTAAGTTTCTAATTTTAATATTTCTATAAACGAACAATTAAAAATGTAAACTTATCTCAAGAGAAGGCAATTTTTTCTCTAACATTTAGTAGCCGTTGCTGTAGTATTCAAAAAAGGTCATGAGACAAACTTCTTCATTGCAATAATTGATTCAGTACATAATAAAATATTTTTTTGCTGACATTATGTACCATATCAGTTTCCTGCCCCTCGCCCCAGACTTTTCGCATAAGCTAGGAGAATCAAAATCAAAAGCTA
>DWPT01004383.1:0-13297 GCA_018251895.1 Agathymus mariae mariae
TATTTCGGATCCGGATATGGATACGGATATATGAATAATATTTTACCGGTTTCGGTTACGGTTATGGATATAAAATTGAGAACGACTCGACTAATGTATCGGCTCGGTCAGCGTAAATCAATCATAACATGCTTTATTTAGACTGCGTCTATCCGAAATTATCCGAAACTTTCGAAAAAAAATCGGAATCGGTTACGGTTTCGGATATATTTTTATTTCGGATATCCGATAGCTTCGGTTACGGTTACGGAGCTCCATAACATCCCTGGACTAAATGAAACACATTCCGCGTCGCTTTCATCTTTAGACGTTTTCATTATTTCATTTAAAAAATATATATTTCACGAATTTAATACCAAATATTACCTAGGAAGAAAGTCAAACTGTTACCTTATAAATAAATATATATTTTTTACAAGTCCTAAATCATCTAATATCGGTAACAGAAATTATCTGAAATAATCGGTTAATTCGAAATAATTTCATATCCGTAACCGGTTAAATATTATTCATATATTGACGTGACCGTAGCCCAGTCGGTAGTGACCCGGCCTACCGAGCGAGGGTTCGAATCCCGGCCGGTGCAGCCATTAACGTGACAGATAAATACTTGTTCTCGAGTCACGGATGTTTGTAATGTCACATTTATGTATGTCCACACCACCCGCAACCAGAGTGTCCTAGTGCGGGGGTGTGAGTGTGTAAACGTTTATATATTTATATATCTGAATCCATATCCTGATCCGAAATTTCATATTCACAACAACCCTTTACATGCACTTAATGTAGCGTGGGAACGGTGAAGCCGGAAAAGGCGCCTCCATCCAAACACGTCACCGGCCACCGGCCGCTAGCTCACGGCAACACGTGCGGGTTGTTATGTTCTATGGCGATGGACGTAATAACACGGTGTGACCTTCACGCTGAGGTCGACAGACGCCGGCAACCCGCCTGCCACCATACGTTCGTTGTACGTTGAAAATGGATGGGAATTGTTTACGCCAACCGCTGTTAAGAGATATTATGTATGACCTACTGTTAAGTAATTTGCTAGTTATGCCAGCTGTAATTTTTATTAACGTATTTTATCCTAGTTGTCTCTGGACATTGTAACTGCGCGCCATGTCCGTGTATATTCGTGAGTCAGGGTTTGACTTGTGCCTTTTGTATACAAATGTTTTGAGAAATGCTGGAAGACGCCATTTTTTAATCACAAAACATAACACTAATCAACCACGGACTTTTTTCTATATAGTGAATTAGGATATTTTTATTTTTATTTTATCTGTCCATTTTTTTATATTCCAATGGACTCGAATAGGGAAGGATGTTCGTTTCCGATCTCTCTACTTCGTGTTGCGACGAGAGCCATTCGTCGAACGCCAGTTTGCATGAAGTAACCTTAATGCTTCTCAACAATTTAATTTATCAAGCACTTGTTTTATCGCGTATACTCGAGACTCACAGGCATGATGTCAAAAATTACCCAATAACGGGATAACGCATATAATCCGAGGTCACAATCCATCTCTACAACCACTACGGAACCCGAGGCGATGTTCACCTGCTCCTGCGAGGCGTAGTGCACGTCGCCGCCGTCGAACGACCAGTACGAGTGGTCGAACGTGAAGTCCTTGTACTTCTCCCGGCTGCCTTCGGTTTGCTCTTTGCTATTCTGTTCAAATAAACATACATATTTAGTGAACTACACATTTTTAAAGCAACATTTTGATCATTATCCAAGCACACCGAGTCAAACGTTCAGAAGCAGAACACTTCAATTTAGTTAGATTTCTGTGTATCCGTAAAATTACTTTTTAGTTTAGTTTAGTTCCTGACTTTATAGTCTATACAATATAATAAAGTATATATATGTATGCCAGTATGTATATACTAATTAAAATTATGTATATTGTAAGTAATTTAGTTAATAAGTGTAAATCTGTAATCTGTAAATAATGTAAATTTCGTAGGTACAATAATATTGATGTAAGCACCCTACGAGTGTACGTATACTGTAGCCTGTTTAATAGAACTTAATTAGCTCACCCAAGTATTGGAATGGATGGAATGGTCCGTCCTAGCTTGGACATTAATTGCATAGCAAGATTTTTAATAAATCTACACATATAATAAAACTGTAACTTGTAGTACATGAATGATATGTGAGAAAAACTATCATCAGGGTCCTTTATTGACGCAATGCAACCCAAAAAAATAGTTGTTAGAATTTTTGTCTCTTTGACTGTGCGTTTGCGCGCGCTAATTTCAGAAACGGCTTAACCGATTTCGTTTCAGTTTTCACATATACTGCAGTAAGCTCCACTTAATATTTGAAGTCCGTTTCATTGCCATCCGTCCATAAATAAAAAAGTTATAAAGAGAAAGACCCAGTGCTAAAACTGTGCTATTACTAACCGTAATGCGTAGTTTTTCTAAAGTGAAGTGAGGCCGACGGCGGTTTGCTAGTACCTAATATATTGTGATATAATTAAATGTGGCTGTATGAAATATTGCCGTTCCCTAATTCACATCCCAGCAATATAGGATTATCTGTGCTGCGAGCGATATTAACAAACAAATAATAAAGATTTAAAGAAAACATTTATCTATTACATAAATGTATATCCCAACCGGGGACCAAACCGGGGCCACTCGCTTGACGGGCAGGCCAGGCACTACCTACTGGCCTATGAGATCGTGAAAAAATTGCAAAAGCATCGTCACTTTGTTCATCGCTGAGATCAAACGTTTTTCTTTCGCTAACCATGTCGCCATTCCATTTCTTAATACAATACCATTTGAAACTACTTGTTTCACATTAGAAACAACAAGTGCGCGGGTCGTACTGCTTCTAGGACCCCACAAAAGCCATCCATCTATCGAGGCGCACTTTAAATCCATTAAAGAATTTTCCCCTATATCTACTAACCCACAATCTATGTATATCATGAAATTTAGTATGACATCTTATTTGTTATGTTTAAAATGTCTCAACCTGTTCCGCGAACTCATCGACAATGGGTCGACAACAAAAATAACAAAACGAAATTAGAATGGAATGCACTCTTGTCTGTTATCTTTGGACGTGTCCTAGATCGGGGGAGATGTCTCCGCGGAGTCGCAACGCCAGCGGTTATGTCACGAGATAAAGTTGCAGGCTTCAGGTCTGTGGTGAAATATAACCGCGATTGTCGCGATGTCGCACGTACTGACCGATAAATAACGACGATAGACATTAATTACAATTTGCGGTGAAACATTAAAATGAGTACGTCATTATTATATATTTCCTTCGTTATATCCTCTAGGATGTAATGGGCTCCATCCATTTTCAAGCCCAAGGTTCACTGCTCACGGTGCACCCTGCTGATTGACCGAGGTGACGAGGTTAGGTTCTTTTCGTCGAAGCTTATGGCAACACCGAGCCAAATCCACGCTTGATGGTAAACTTGTTTCTGCCTACCAAGATAACGAAGATAAGGATTTTTACCATTATCTTTATCTTTTTATCATTATCTTTCTAAGATCAACCGCGAATTATTTTAACAGGTTCTCGTTTCAGTGTTCGCGAAACAATTGACTACGTGAAAAACTGCTCCATTCTAGGCAGGCAAGGCGTCCGTGACGCCACCGATTGATATAATGCACATAATCCACGTAGTGTGTGATCAATATATAGATAATCCCTACTTTGCCCGTTTGTCCCTTCTTCTAATAAACCCCTAGTACACTGGCCCTTTTTTTATTAAAGTATGATCTAGATTGGACGCACTTTCTAATCAAGATTGATACACGTGGCCTTAACTTACTCAACGTTGTCAGAAAAGTAATGCGTATGCGATGTGAGTGACAAGCGTAATTGACTATGGATTACGGTTCTCGCATTAACTGGTAACTAACTGGGTATAATTCTCAAATTATATGACTAAAACAAAACATTAACAAAAGAAATGGAAAAAAAACCCATTTTGTAGTCGTTTTTTATGCGATAGCCAAGAAAACGAGCAGACCGGTACCTTCATGGTAAATGAACACCGAGAAGGAAACGATGGACACACTTTTTGAAACAGCATAAACACCGTGTAAACGCCGATGTGTAAAATACATTCCACCAAGTGTCGTGAACACTTTATTGTGGACGAACGTCAGATTCGCAAATGGTGCTAATGCAATCTGGTTTTACAGGATTTGAGCGGTGACGGGAAAATACTATTATGATAATAAGAGTATATTTTTAATGTTTCGTGGATTCAAAGACAAAATGAATAGCTCGCGTGTCTATCAGATCTGTAAGATCGTACATAAGAACTAATTTCTCTGAATCTACTCGCCGATAAAACTTGAAATATCTACATACATAGACGATAGAAAGAAGGGCTATATTTTATACAAATAGTTTCTAATTCTAGAAGTTACATCGGAGAAGTCATTCAAAAAATAAGTTTTGTATTTTGTACGATTGCCGTCGCGTTGAGTTTAATGTACCAGATTGTCCAAAAGATGTTATCGCTGGTTATTTAGAAATCAAGTATGCCAAATCGTTACAAATATCTGAATATATGACAATGTCAAATGACAGCACATTTCATTAAACGGTCGACAATTTCATACACTGCCACTTCTACTACTCCGACATATGCAATGGGATACAAATCACAATGAGTGACGAGTCGAGCGACACCTACGTTAAAAGTTATATGCAATAAGCAGTGTATGATAGCAATGAATATTTTCCAACCAAACAAGGGAGTTGAAGATAATTATAACTACACAGAATTTTAAATAACAGTTTCACCTGCAGCTGAGCAAAGAAAGCAAAGTGACCCATTGTCTCTGTTCAAAGATTTCACCTTGATACCTGTCGCTTTGTGTTCCATTTTCTCTATACATCATTTGAATACGTAATTCATGTATTTTAACATGATGTCGCAACATTAATTATTGTAAAATAATAACAGTTATAATCACCATAAAGTGAAACGTAACTTGAACATACGTTGTGATGTTTGTCAAACTTAAACACAATTTGTTTTTTCCGCAATATTCCGCAAGTTAAAGTTTATCCCATTCTCAAAACTGCTGACAAAATATTCAAAACAGCTTGAGTCAGCTTTTTGTGGAACAAGAAGCCCTTTATATAGAAATAAGTGATGAGTAATACTTTTGTTACGTATTTTCCACTTTCGTTAGTTATCGTATTTTGGCTACTTAATTCACAAGTCTTCTTTTACAGTTATTTAGTTGACACTATAAAACCTCATTTGATTATAAAAACGTTACTTCTTCGTAAGAGATTTCATTCGTTGTAGTAAAATATTGTATATATTTTGTGCTATAATTTTTTTTACTTTACACAGGCCAATTTTCCCCGTCAAGTCGGAAAACATGCGTTGGGCATGAGCGTTTAAGAGATTAATGAGTAACCGATAGTTATGAGCGGCTATGGCAACAGTCGTCACTATTGGTCAGTAAATAAAACCATTAGATATGCAAAGTGAATTACTGTAGTATTACGGGATTTATTCATGGTTCCTACGATTTCGATGGACGTGTTTATGCCTGCCAAGTGAGGCTTTTCGAGTTCTATTTACGGGCGGAGCTGGCATCAATGTAATAGTTAGTTGAATGTGTAAAGTCTAATTTGCGTAATATGCGTTCCTTGACAAAGGTACTCATAGTGAAAGGGGAACGTATTATTTATTTGTAAATTACATTTATTTCAAAACAAATAAGTTCATTAACTTAGAATTAGTACTAAAGGATTTCATGAACTATTTAGTGGAGTCTGTGTGTGCGGCACGCACGTGGTCCGTAACCAATGCTAGGTGAATGTTGATGGTTTCTGCAATTTACGACAAGGACGAGAGAAACAAACGCCCACATCGAATGTATGAAACATATCATTTACGTCTGCACTGTTCCTGATTAATGTTTAGAAACATAACAACCAGCATACAGTTAAGTTTAAGAAGGTTCTTACTTCTCCAAACCTGAGCGATGTCTCAGATTATGCAAGATTATCAATGGCCATGTTGTAATATAGTTAAGTGGTGACTACCTACAATGAGCGATAACTTTCAAATGTAACTAACTATTCACAATTAACTGAGTCATAACAAGCTTAAGATATTCTAGGTTCACCTTTGTACAATATACGTAGTACTTTATCATACCAATGTTACGTATATTTGAAAACTGAAGATTTGTTTAAGATTCTTGTACATTAATGGCAAACTTCTATATTCGGATGACTCTCATTACAATCAAAATTAAAATCTATTTGGGTAAATCTTTTTATGGAGAAAATTAGGCAGCAGGTTGACAAAAAAAATAATATATACTGCTAAAATCATATAGCTAAGAAAGGAAGAACTTTTGCCAACTCAGTAGTTGACAAATGTAAGAGTTTAATGGAAATTTTTACACTAATGGGGTGATGGGATATGGACAAGAGAATAAATTATGTTAGCTTAACTAAGTCAACACTTTAGTACACTTATCTTGACCACATTGCCCACTCGATAGTTGGAATGACTGCCAAATCTAGTAGGTGCTGTGTAAAAATATTATTTTCAGTTTCATATAGAGGGCTGCTACCTGCTGCAAACAAAGATTTATGCTGACCTAGTAATAATTACCTGGTTAATTACCATATAGATAAGATACAATGAAAACTTACTTTCACAGTGAGTAGCCTTGTCTTCTTGCCATCCATCTGAACTATTAGCTTGGCATTCATATCTTTCTCTCTGAAAAGGGACATACAATTAAATATTTACAATTAATGCTTTAATGTATAATAGAAATAAACATTACTAATTGTAAGTTGCTACTACAATAAGGAAACTCTGAGGGACAGAGGCATAATATTCCAGACAGAGTATTCCAGATCAAAAAACTTTATTTTAGGTTACCTAGTAACATTAAATAACTCTCTACAATAGAGTTAGATGTCTTGTTAAATGATTTAATATAGATTAGTGATTTGAATGCCAGTTCAACTTGCACATACCTATAATTAGTCATTATTCTATGTTTATTATAAACTACCAGCAAATTACATCAAATGTATACATTGAGTAGACTCTCAAGGTTCATAACATCTGTCAATTTACACTTGGCCTGTGTAGAGATCTTGATATGAGGAGAGTGATTAACAGCAGAAATAAGTGGCTAAAAACACATTCACTGGGAAATTACAAATTATCAACATTCATATGAGACTTAGATGTAATACCATAACATCAAGGGCAACAGTAAACTACATTTTGGCTTATTTGAACTTTTTTCTCTCTTTAAAATTCCATATAAACATCCTATATAAATATCACTATAAAATTAAAATAAAAAAGCATCCGTCCTTTAACCAATGTTTATGTAGATAATGAAAAAATTAAAAGTGACATTGCATGCAGTATATTTAGTAATTAAACAATTTTTACTTTTGTTTTTGAAAATTATTATTTAAGTTTTTATCTTATTGTATCAAACCAAGCTTGTAAATTTATCTAGTAAGCACTTTGAACTACAAAAGAGAAGGAAATTCATCATCAAGACCAATCTCAAAAAAAACCCTACTTAAACAAGGAAAAGGGGAAATGAAGGTGCAAGAATGACTTCGGAAATACCCAAAACTCCTTTTTTTGCATTAAACTGAACTTTCCATTCTACTAAGTTTAATAATAACTGTAACATTGAGAAATAGGAAATAATTTGTAACTAAAATAAACTTCTATTTTCAGGGCCTTGATGTTAGAATACTATAGATAGACATCCACAAAAAACCTGTTTGCATTCCGCGTGTGTGTTAGTAAACAAGCACTCATTGCAATCAGTACTCAAGTAATTCCAACTAGCCTTCACCACACAAACATGATTATGTAGGTCAGATGATTTTAACATTTTTTCGGCAACTTTCATCAAAAGTCCATCCCACAAAGTTTGCGCTCCAAATGCAGCCCAACCGTGAAAGTAATTGTCGTATAATTGTACATCATGACATCATTGACTTTTTGCACTTTCAAAATCCCAGTTAGAATATCAACCGCAATGCCCCTAATGACAAAAAAAACATTTTCTCCGACGGCTCAACAAATGTTTCAATCTATTTTTTAAATGAAATAATGATACGAGTCGAGCTTAACAGATTATTTGAGAATACATTTTTATATTTTCCAATTCATAATAGTTTTGTGACTTAAATTTAGACTTACCTTTGATTGAACGGGCGAACCCTTACAGCCACTTTTACCGAGGCCATTATTACACATTATATCATCAAGAGTTTTTAAAATTTAATAAAAAATACATTTATTTCATTGTATATTAACTGACACTACCGTAACAAAGCAAATGACATTTTAGTTGCTTTTATTATTTCACTTTTGACCACAGATTACTTAGACATACGTACTGCGTAATTTTGACTGTCAATTGTTTCGTTCGGTCGGCAACCGCGACATTCCAATTTCCTATACACAACCGGCTAGTCAACAGATTCCACACTAGCCCGGCTAGTCCACTCCACACTTCATAATAATGATAAGTAGTTCCACAGATCACACGCCGCTGATTTCTAAAAATCATGGCACTATTATATAGACTAACTGGAATGGGTTGTCTATTGGAATTATTGAGGATCAGAACATTTGACCTTAAGAAAGGTTTAGTGAATAAAGTGTATTTTCACAACTGAAGCATTCAAATTAAGCATTTTTAACTAGTCTGATATATATTTTATAATTAGTCTGTAGGTTTGTTTAATACCTTCAATAAATTCTATATCTGATACTATAGTCTGTGCTGTGACTTTAATTTGATTCCGTCAGTAAAGTAAAAAAAGGTTATCGTTTTTTACAAATAATTTCCATTAAAGTTATTAATAAAGGTTAAGATCAAATCATTATAGAAAGGTGTGAGATTCATTTATTTAAGTAAAAGCTTAATCGTTTAGGTTTTTTTAAAAGTTACAATTAATTCTCAGATGAATTTTTGTTACATAACATGTATTGGAATTCTTTTGTATTTTTTCAGCTGCAGTCAGAATGTCGGACGCACCAGGCCGCCCTATGAAGTTCCCCTATACGATATCCGCTAAGGTGGCGCAGTTTCCCATGAAGTTCTACATTCAGAATCAGTGGATCTGGCGCTACTGGATGGTTGGCATTGCATTCTCTCTGCCAATCTTCTATAAGATTCACAAATTGGGTACGTACTTAAATTATTTTTTTGTACTACTGTAACGTGACCATGACGGATATTCATGTTTACAATGGCGACTTAAGTAAGATGCCCCTGATACAAGTTAAAATATATGATTTGTTTTACATAAAATCTAAATATCTGTGAAACATGAAAAATGTTGCTGCCTGTTAACAAACTATTGTATTGAGATTCAGATTATCCCAATTGTAGCATACTGTAAAGTACAAACATGAACTGGCCACTGTATGCTGCTGGGCAGTAAATAGTTTACGTAACCAATTTAATTGCAATGGTAGAACTTCAGTTATACCTCCCATTTACCTCTCATCAGTTATTTTGACCTTTCAAGAACATCTCATTAGTTATTCTAGAAATAGTACTAGCACTTTTTAAATATACTGTAGGAAAATTGTCAATTTAAGTCCAACATCTTAATATAATCTTTGCAGCTAATTCTCCTGAGAATGTGAGCAAGTGGGCTGAAATTAGACGAAAGGAAGCAGAGAGTCACCACTGATGTTCTAAAATGTAAACGTTGCTATGATTATGTTGTAAGTGAACAAATTGAAAATAAAATCATGTTCTAGTTAATATCTGCTTTTATTTTGCAAGTATCATTATCCCTTGTATGGTAGCACACACAATAATTGTGATAGAGCACCTACACTGCAACAACTTCATATGCAATAAAATTTAGCAACATTAAATAACATATACCCTTTGGGATCAGTTGCCGTCACTTATCAAATTTAACTAATAGCATCCATATTGGTAACAAAAAGCAAAAGTTCAAAACAAGAAAAGCATAATGAATGTTATTAAATTTCATTCCTAAATAGCTTCCAGCACCATTCCTCCTGTGTCAACATTTATTAACATTGGACCCCATTAACAAATGCTATTGTTGTGCATGCAACAATAGATCAAGTAAAGAAGGTATTTTTTATTTGGTGGAAGATGTGCAATAACTATAATTATATATATTGGCTATTTAAGTATTGAGTAAAATGCTCGACAAGGAACACAAAAGAAACTGGTCAGCTTTTTGGTGCTTTATTTACTACAGTATAAATTATTACAAAAACTTAAAAATTATATCAATAAATAATTGCAGACAAAATGATTATTATTACCTGAAATAGATTACCGAAATCAACATCATACATAATAGTCACTATCTTCCTATAGGAATGCACTTTGATCGCAGCATAATAACAAACCAATTACATGTTGCCATGGGAAAAAAATTAAATGGCTTTGCCTCATGTTACGCTTCGATAAACAAATTGTTGTAAAGCCAAGAAAAATAAACAAAAACATATTATAAAATTTAGTAAACAAAACAAATTTCGACAGTATGCAAAATGTACACTTTGAATACAGTGGATTCATGTTTTAAAACTAGAAATAGCTATAAACTAGTGTAACTAAAGCCTACTTAGCTTAAGGAAAAAATCAATTATGCATTGTACACAGATGGCAAAATACAGAGTAATCAGTAATTAATCTACAAATTAACGGCGTGATTTATTATCTTGTACCTCTGGTTTCAAAGTTAACAATTTAATAAGTTACACATGCAGTTCTAGAAATAGTGGCAATACTATCTCAAAATTAGCCGATATTTTAATGTAAGTTGAAGTGTTATGTAAGTAGCAACAATCATCAAGAGCAATAGTTTGTAGGTAGGTATTTGGTTTATATGAATCACAGGTCCATGTTGAATTTTTATATTTGGTTACAATGTTAAATGATTTCAAGTGATGCATCATTTCTTATTTGATTATAAACAAAACTTTATTGAAGTGTCCATATTATGCTATATGTTAATAAAGTCTGCAGTTGCAACAAAATGTGTCATATATTAAGGCTTCTAACAATTAAAAATAACCAGACAACGTAGTCTATACAAATTCATTATTGATCGTTGGCAGCTTGTGATACTCCAATCAATGGGAAGAAATAAATTGTACATTCTTAAAGACACACAATAAAAGAAACACTACCCTTTACATAACAACTCAACTGATAATGAAGATCTACAAGATGAACTGTATTTATAATTTATATGTCCTACTGTTTATAATTGACTTCAGTCCTTCAAGTTGCATAAGGCAAAATTTAAAAATTTTTCATAGAATTTTGTCTTAAAATGAGATACATATTATTTTCAAGTAGTTTATAGAAATATTGATCAAGTTGTTTTTTTTTTCTTCCGTAATACAAAGGACATTCACTCGAATCCTATTGTGGTTATTGTATGACAAAAATTTATGGTAAAGACAATGACAGATATTCACAAGTACAGAAGTACATTAGTAATAGACAAAGTTTTAGGTCTTAATCTTATTAAAACATTTGTTGGCTACAGTACAACTTTACAAAATATGGTGCTTCTGGTTGACAAATTTAATAGAGCATTGGAGTAATTTCCATTGAAGAGATTTTGATCTATGTGTGTTATAGCTTCAACTTCACTCAAATAATGTACACACACTCACAATTGGATAATTTATGCAGTAATATTTATTAAACCAAGTAAACCAATCTGCCGGTGTGTAGGCACAGCTCAAAATGTTAATCAATTTAAGAACAGATATGATAAATATATGAATCACATAAACTAAGTAAATTACATAAAAGCAAAATTAGTTAAAAGACCGTTTGCTTATGAAAATAAATAAATAAATAATTGAATAATAATATTGCTGTTTAGGTGGAACTTATAACTGGGAACCGTCGCAATTAACGAATGCTTTTCTATACCCAATAATTTTATTAAGTAAACGCCTTACAAATTAACATCGACTACCATTAATAACTTTCTTTGATAGTTTAAAGCAACATATTTGTCGGCGATTAAATCCAAAACATTGTACTAAACTTCTTGTCACTGGTAATTATGGCAATACAATGATTACATTTCTAATAATAATATTTACAAACGCTCTCGGAATTTTGAGTATGTTAAATCGATTTAATATCATAATAGTGTGCATGGGAAAATGCTGAATGCTACAAATACAATTAAAACAGTTGCGATGTATCAATGTCGCACGAAATATAAAGTCGCAATTGTTCTAATACCCGTTATGTGTCAGAAATTCTTAAGGAAGAATATGTAATATAACAAATACAATTTATCAAATATACATTAATTTTATATTATACACAATGAAATAAAATATGTGATGATTTTTGACAACGCTAAAGGTTTCAATATGTACGACTTTTATAAATGTAAGGACACTTTCGTTCAGGTCGGCTGTAAGAATGAAATTAATTGCCAACATAACAAAAAAAGCTTATGTTACATCACAGGGGAAATTTTTAAATGCAATAAGAGAGTTTAAGTAGCAAGAAGGTCCCATGCACTGTTAACTAAAGGAGTTACACAATGCCCTAACTTTATTCAGAATATACTTATAAAGCATAGATTGAAACATGTAGTTCTTGGTACTCTATCATAATCAATGCCTATACCAATTTACCATACATGTATCGTTTTTCATGGGCACTTTTGAAACGTTATGTTGGTTATCTGTCATTTATTCACAAACAACACTAGCATACAAATTCACAGATTAATAATACGTGGTTTGGTCACGGTGGAAATCACTAGGTGGTCTCACAGATCAGTAACACACATAATCTTGTAGGTGTGTCGGGGTGAGTGTATATCATTTGAGCTTGGGCCGCTTGGACTTGGGTGCGTCCTCATGCTCGTCGAGGCTCCTCTTTGTGGCTTCTTCGTCGCCCTCTAGCTCGATTTCTGGCAGCTGTGGGAGGTCCAACTCCGAGCACCGCTTATTTATGTACTTCTCTAGCCGGTAGCCCGCTCTGTAAAAATTTTATAGTTGCTTTTTTGTATTCTAAATCCTTCAAAGATGACTTTTGTTTACGCATGGACATAAATTAACTGAACGGGTGACTTTTGTGGATCGCGGACCACTTGAACAAAACTATTTATTGAAACTGACAATATACTATTGTAAACTACGTAAAACAAATTTCAAGATACAATGCGTTATTCAAAGATTACCAAATAAGTCACGGACTTTACCTGAGGTATTTCAGCGTCTACACCGAA
>DWPT01004384.1:0-13297 GCA_018251895.1 Agathymus mariae mariae
AAAATACTATCCTATAGAAGACCGAGAGCCTGGTAACCCTGCGCCTGTGCTCAAGGATTTGCAGATTGGTTTCGTTCAGATCTTGGTCACCGCCATTAGTAATTATTGATTGCGAGGAACACCCATCAACAACAACTTGGAGACAGTTCGCTCAGAAAGTACGTTATTATCCAGCCGATAAAGCCAGAGGAAATACAATATGCTGGAAGCTTGCCTAAGAGGTTAGCATGACAGACCCTGTCGAAGGCCTTCGAGACATCGAGGGAAACGGCAAGCACCTCCCTATTTTCTTGAGGACCTCGCCCCACAGGTTAGTGGCATACGATACAAGGTCTACGGTCGATCGGCTTTGGCGAAATCCGTACTGTCGGTCGCTGAGAAGATCGTTTTGTTGTAGATATGTCATTAGATGGGAATTCAATATACGTTCCATATTCTTACAAAGTATGGATATAATTTAAATCGATCGATATTTGCGAGGTTCGGCGCTGCTGCCTTTTTTGACGCACGGTTGCACTTTATCAAGTTTCCAGGATTTGGGCACTATTCCTGACTTGAGAGAGAGGTGGAACAGACAAGTACAGGAGACAACTCGGGTGGACACACGCCTTTAATATAATCACTGGAATTCCGTCAGACCACTGGTCTTTTTCACGTCTAGGCACCGCAACCTTTTTTGAAAATCTCCTTGTTCGTTATGCAGAATTATAGAGATGCTGCAGTGAGGTATTTGTGGTGGCATGTTGTTGCTAGCATCTAGACACGAATTGTCGGAAAAAGAAACGCGAACAAGTCTGCCTTCTCTTTAGCTATGAGCCAGAGAGCTATCTGGATTTACCAATGGAGACAGTAGGCCGACAGAAGTTAGTCTCAACCGCATAGACCAATAAGCTCTACTGCCTGATGGTTGGTCAGAGTTTTAGTAGCTTACAGTAGTTACTTATGTTGATGAAAGCTTTTTCCACTGCTTTATGATACATTTTCGATTTTCTTTCACATTAATAATAATGTTACTTCATTTTGTAACTACGTATTTTGTGTAATGTATTTCTTGGTGTAAAATCACAAATATTATCTTGTATATGTAACAATAATTATGAATATATACAACACATTTATAAGACTTTTACTAGACATGATTTCTTATACAATACACGCATGAAAGTTATAAATTATTATTGTCTTCCGGTTCTACTAACTCGTGCAAAAGTACCGTCTGAAATCCAATTACGGATCCGTTATTAATTATATGTATTCTATGTATGTTTACACATCGTTTATCATGTGATGTCTATGAAAATATCGTTAAGTTACAATTCAACTATACTTTATATAACTATAGAGCGTGTTTTTTTATTCTAACCTTTTTGGTTTACAAAATTTTACATCAGTGTAGGTTTTTTAC
This sequence comes from Agathymus mariae mariae, assembly GCA_018251895.1. Taxonomy (NCBI): domain Eukaryota; kingdom Metazoa; phylum Arthropoda; class Insecta; order Lepidoptera; family Hesperiidae; genus Agathymus; species Agathymus mariae. Next base: position 1,406 of record DWPT01004384.1, read on the forward strand.
AAACAAAAATTAGTACTATGTTACAGGACTTTAAAATAACTGTCCTTATTAGTCCTACGTTGTCAGTAGCACCTACTATGAAATTTCCAATTCGTAGAATAAGCGACTTAAAATACAGGCGAGCTTTCTCTGATTTGCTCTGTTTGATACAACATTATAGGTTACAAACTGATAATGATAGTTTGATATGAATAAATAACAGTAAAAAAGATGAAAAAATAGCAAAGTGACAATTTTGTATATGAAATACTTAACTGTATACATTAATTAGAATAAGAATAATAGATACATCGAATCTGATACTTCAGTAATTTTTCATATTACTTTTCCTGCTTTAAAGGAATTAATCTTTTAACAATCTGTTTAATAATAAAGCGGTAGGATCTATATCTAGTACCATAACGAGACTATTTCAGTTACTGAACTAGAATGTTAGACTATGACATGTATATCCCTGCAGGTTGCTATAGGTACTAACTTACTCGTAGTATTTGATGGCAAAATTAAAATATCGACAGAGTTTTCAGTTTCATTCCTTATGATGACGTAATAATAACTATCGCTATTCTGTTTATGGCTTTATATTTGAGCTACCAAATTATTAGTTGTGAAGGCAAATCTTGTTCGTCTCCCGCAGGGCCCCCTAATTCCGCCGACACGTGGTATCAAATTAGTTAGGCAACCAAATGATGTGGAAATTTCCACAAATTTTGGTATTAAGTACTTATGGAAACATTGACCCAATTATAGGTGTATTTACTTTCTTCAAAATACAAACACTTGAACATCAATTACTGAGGTTTCTAATACGTAGGAGTAAGAAGACGCATATATTCGCTAGAAGCGCGCTTGACTGAGCAAGAAAGCAAGCACAGATTAATTTAAAAAAACATAGAATAATAAAATAGAACATAGGTTGTTAATTAATACGTTAAAGCGAAATATATGGGTCTAACTACAGATTAATAAAATTTTAACTAAATTATTATAGTATGTGAATTTACAACTTTTGCAATGACAAAAGTTCTTTTCAGGTGCAGTCAATTCATAGATATACTAGATTATCATTAAACTAAATATTTAAATAGTTCTATCTTTTAATTTGTGTTCCATCGATACTGCTTGTTAATTTCAATATATTGAGCCTTTTTTAAGATTCCGAAGTGATTAAATTATTTAATGTCCATTTGTTATAGTCATACTACTCAGTCCTGAAGTAGACTCCGAGTCAATAAAAAAATACATAGTAATAGATAATATAATACAAACTGATTTCAAATAAGAAAGTAGTGCAGCTTTTAAATACTTTTAGTTAAACTAAGTATTTTACTATTGAAAACTAAAATTTAATTAGTCCCCACATGAATCCAGCTTATAGTGATTATGCTGATATTAGTTTTTTGGGATATTACTGAGCAGCTCTTCAATATCGTCAAGAAACTTGAGCGTTTGAGAAACTTTTTTTACGCTTTATCTTCGGACCAAAAAGGTCAACAGAATATCTCAATTTCGCAAGTATCGTAAGTGGGTCGCAATTCGACTTCGCAAAACCACTCGACTCTTGTTACCTTTGCTCATCCTCCAGGTGTGTCATGCAGGTCACATCTGAAATACTCTTGAAGTAATGACACTGAACGATCACAGAAGTCCGACTTTAACACCCTTTCCATTTCATTTCACGGGATTAAGTTTGGAACCCGTTACCTTCCACTGTAACAGTTTTTAAAACATTTTCGATATTTGAAAATCGCGTCTTAGATTACTACATAGCTAACGCTTGATGACAATGTTTTATCTAATTGAATATGTATAAAATAAATATGTATTTTATGTACTAAAACTATAGATGTATAGTAATATTTTCTATTTAAGTACGTACTTAGTTTGCCGCACTTTATTACTTTTCAAAATTCTGAGTCTACTAGAAGAAACTTCTGATTAAGAATGAGTAATGCCCTTGAACTAACTTTTTATACATGTTTTATTTCCCGTAATTTTATTGTGTTTACAAAAACAAACTGATTTCAATCAGTTAAAAATAGGATATATTTAAATATCGTAAATCAAACTAAAATGTCTCTCGCAGAGACATATTATCTCCTACAGCCGTAGAGCAAGCTTAAGGACGTTCTACGAGTATGGTTTCGTTCCTTTATAAAGAGCTACAGATTCACTTATGACGATGATCGATTGATTCAAATAAATTACAACAATAGATACATATCTGGATAATGTATAAAACACATCCATATATTTATATGAAAATATTTCAGATAATATGTTGTACGAAACAAAAAGAAAAAGCCACAAACAGCCACTTTAGTTTTCTGCATCATTAATAATGCACTGAAGTACAATAAATCAGATAATACTTTGTTATTTTTGCAATTACACAATTTGCAGCGCTGACTGACGGCTCTGACGAGCATACATATTTAATTATTTTTCAACCTGTTTTTGGGGCAGACGTGCCGTGTTGTAAAATATGTATGTGTGTACGGCACTCTGATTCTCTGCGCCTGGTAATAAAGTTATACAATGGATCTGAATGAACTTTGACCTCGTAATCTGCAAATCGGTGTATATTTTTCTTTTATTAATTTTATCGCTTTAAGGCTTCGTACATCTCTAAAAGACAATATTAAACGTTATACGTAGACTTCTCAAATTTGCTTAACTGATGTATTCAACTCTTAATTTTGTTAGAATTCCAATTGATTAAAATTCGTAACTTATACTAGACTCAAATTTTAAAGTAAACCTTGAATTTTTAATTTGACGAAAGTGTTCAGTAGACGAAAATGTCGACACAGCCGACGTAATTCTGGAATGCAACATTATATACATACTATGAACATAAGTAGCTAAATATATTTTCTGATATCCATATAATTATTGTGGATATCAAAGAAACCGATGGTATATTAGTTTCCTAAGTTCAATTCAAGTTCAAACTTACAGCGCTTAATAAAATACAGAGGCTCAAACACATTTTTTTCGGAATTAAAGTCTATCAGCGAGATCTAAGATATATTTTATCTCGAGAAATGAATGTGTTTCTGTTGAATAGGAAATAATTTTTATTTTATGTTGCTTATTACTGCCACAGTGGAAGAATTTACAAAGATACGACCCGTTTAATCAAAAGAAAAGTCAACACCGCATGTAGAATTTAATTCGAAACAGAGACGCCACCAGGACGACCAACATACAAATCACTAATCTATCAAGATTAATTTACCTATCCATTAAGATTCTATCAACTACAAAATCTAAAATTGAGATCTCCTTGGTCCGATTATAGCAGTCGCAAAATTGTCCACAAGTACACATAAAAAATATGTGATAGATGTATGAAATTACTTTTTTTTCAAGGCAAACGAATCAAACGGCTCCCTCGAGCCCTCCCAAAGCCTCTTCTATCCTTCAATTGCAATAACTTATCATTTGATATTTCACGTATATTATGTAGCTAAAATAAACACTATCTTATATATATTTTTTTTATACACACTCACTCCCCCGCACTAGGATACCCTGTGTTGCGGTTGGCATAGACATACACAAATATGACATCACACACACCCATGACCCGAGAACAAACATTTATCTGTCACATAAATGTCTGCCCCGGCCGGGAATCGAACCCGGGACTCCTCGCTCGGGAGGCAGGGTCACTACCAACTGGGCTACGGGGTCGTCACTATCTTATATTCATGATAATCCAAAACTTCTTGCCTACACGCTGATAGTCTGCTTTCCCTAACAGTGATAAAGAATGATATTTATCTCGCAAGCTAAGTGACTGACTTAACCCACGTGTGCGAAATTATTTTGGGAGCTTCATTTATGAACTTACTTTTGGCAATGCAAAATTTGCATAGAGGACGGTTTCTTTCATGGAAACAAATGACAAATCGTTTAAAAAAACTATGTGTTTGTAGAATTCGAAATTATGTCCCTCAAACAAAAAACTGACTCGCAGACCAATAGGCAATAACGATATTACCTTTGTACTTTGAAACTTGTTGAAATATTCATTGAATGCTACATCAAATGATTACGTACTACGAAATATAATATTGTGCTCATACTAAGCATTATAACAATATAGGTTTTAATTTATATCGTACAAAGGGCTAAAGTAACATAAATAAAAGTATCTGTAATATGAATTTTCAAGAAAAGTATGGAACAAAATCTCCTTGTGAGCCAGGCAAATTCAATTTGTAACATATCTACCTGAGATCGAACATCAGGTCAGACGAAACGACCGGGGACTTGATAAGGTTCTTTTCAAACATACAATGTGCATTTGTTAAGGGAAAAGTTAGGACACGCAAATGGAAAAACGGCTGGCCAGCGTAAAACATTCTTATTAGTTTGAATGTAGCCAATATAACCAATTCATATCTACCAATTCATATGTATAGCAATATGTATGAATTATGAATTATTTATTTACTAGCAAATATCCTCGCTTCACTTCGGAAGAACTGCCTAACGCTTAAAAATAGCATCTGCATTTTTCTGTTTTTCTCGTTCTGTGAATTAGAAATACATATATTAATTCATAACTTTTTTAATTATGGACGGATTGCATTGAAATAAACTTTAAGTATCAAGTGACGCTTACTGCAATATATTAGTGGAGATTAGCGGGAACAAACGCACAGACAAACAGACAAAAATTGTAACAACTATTGTTTTGGGTTCTATTGCGTTAATAAAGGCCCCTTATAATGTTTCTCATATACCGTTCATGTACGATCGGCGATCAGTTAGATTTTTATTACTAGTATAGATATAGATAGATTTAAATCGATTCGGATTTCGAATACGGAATACCTGTGATCAACGTGTGCTACCGTGAATGTTGAAGTAGAATAAAATCTCTGCCAAAACAACTTTAGCATATTTCAAACCAACGTGTATCCTAACATGTAACAGTAATTACAACATTGAATCAAAGGTTTGTGTTATTAGTCAACTGTTTGGTGAACAATCGTCCAGCATTTCAAATGGTATTGTTAGCTCATTGAACACATGAAACTCTATAAGCAATTCCGAAAATATACAGTACCAAAGGCGAAAAATCATGGCAAGGTCTTAGGATTATATTATATTTAGCTATTAGGATCTATATATATACTAATGCTGAGATTTAGAAGCCTATCAATTTATTCACTGAACTCCTTAGCTTCTTTATATCTTTAATATTTAAAAAGCATATAATATGTGATTAAAATGTATTCGATTAGAGGGAAATATATAGTTCCCAGGTTAGTTCACAAAAGTAAATTTTCCATTATAGTTAATCCCCCGAAATGAGACTTTAGGCGAAGGTTTAACTTAAAGTTAGTTCTGCCCCATTTAGGAAAAAGCAGACAAACTGTAACGAACATGTGAAAGTTTTTAATAATTAAATAGTAGAAAGGCTTTAGTATGTCGTTTCAAATGTTTGACAACTTTTGGCACAGATTATAAATATCGTATTCACTAAACATTTTAGAGATCAATAGTGAATTCATATAATTTGTAGTCCATTTTGTTCAACAATTTAAAAAGTTGAACCGGTGAAATATTAACAATACTATTATTGTTATGAAAATATTCAATCGAAAGTTTATTCAAAGTATATTTTCCAAAAAATTTAATATGGTAAATATTCACAAAAAATGGAAATTTCATCTCTAAGAAAACATACATAAGTTTGTTGGTTAATCCTTCAATTTTGCTATTATAATCACGAGAATTTGTGTTTAGCTATTCATCAAACATACGCAAACACAAAGTAACCGCCTTTAATATACATTTTTCTATTATTTCCAGTTTTTCTCTTTCAATGTTCATTCCTTCCTACGCCAGAAGGGTTTTTGTTTACTTCACTTTGATAGTATACATTGTACCTTATGTTTACATCTCACTTTTTCGTTTTGTTATCAGGCCGGTTTTTGTACGACATATCGAAAAAGTTGTGTAATCTCATTTGTATTTTTGTTATATAAAAATAGCATTAAATTGGCATCTTCACAGCTTCAAAAATAATATAGATAAATTGTTGCGTACATTTTTTTTTTTTTTAATATATAATAATTATTACAAGGTCCGATGTATCGTCGTAAATCAGCGATCTATTCACATGAGTCCGAAAATATTTGCAAGGTTTAACGATTACGGGATACATAAATTTTACGATGATTGTTAATTTTCTATTCGAAGGATTTATACCTCACAGTATAATAAAAGTCGAAGAAACGGGTGGGAGCGCAGTTTGATGAGCTGGCGACGTCTCATGTTTCAACCTATGCTTCCGACAAAATATGGCTGTTGGGTTACCAGTCAAAATCATTTATGCATGTGAGATTCTTTTGCGTCTACTACAGTTTAGATATTTCATATCGAGAAAAAGAAGAAACAACAAAAAAGAATTCCTTAAAACAATTACATTCTTCCCTACATTTTTTTTATTTGAACTGAATGACAGTGATAGTAGATAATTACTAGACTTTATTTTTGATGGATTCATATATAGTGATATTCCATTTAATCTTTACTTACAAACCGTGCTCATAGATGTTGCTTGCACATACTGGTAAATCATGTATGAATCTTGCGACATTATTCTCGTAAGAAATAAATTTCATTTTTCAAAGCAATTTTTGGTAAGTTTTACTAAGATATACTTATTATATTAGAGACCCATTCGGCCCGCAGGCAAACATCATTGAGCTACAAAGTTGTTTTAAATATAAAACTTTAAGACAATTCTGGTACTTATACAGTAAGACTTTATGATTATGTTGATGGACCTTTTCCGTTCCAATAGACTTGAAATGCAGCTATCATTTCGTCGGTAGTGGTAACGAATATTTTGCGAATCGGAATATAATCCGCTGCAACATGCATTGTACAACTGCTATAGAAATGCACTTTTAACGAACTAGGGGCTATTTTCGGCCTATCATATTTTAAAATACATATTGGACGCAAATATGACAAAACGATGTAATGAAAAAAGGCACACATTTTTTTCTACTTATTGTGGTCACACTGTACTGTAATATGGGCTTCCAAACATTATATTAAATACTGATATTTCGAACCAACTACCCCAGTCATAGACAAATTCAATGTAACTTCAAAGTTTCTTTAATCTTTTCATGAATAGCCACTATAAAGCGTGATTGTGTGCAACTAATAGAAAATTACTAAAACAAAAGGAAAAGAACAAAAATAGATTTGTTTTATACTGACCAACAACAAATAGTTTCAAATTTACATTTTATCACTTTATGGAGAGAATTGCTACCAGAATAGATTTGAGTGGTCCGGGTCAGAGTTCAAAGAACTCTCGCGTGATCGACTTGTTTTAGCGCGAAATGCATTGTCGGGGTTGCGCGATGGAAAATACTTTTGGTTATAGAGGAAAACTTTTAAAACAATAATTTTATTACAGTATATTGTAAACAAAATATTGATCAGACCTATATATCAGTTGTACGCAAGTTTACATTATGAAACTCTAATGGCAGTTTCCAATATCGCTTACAATAACAAATATTGTAAGAGAAAAAATATATATAGATATATAAAACTTTATACTTCTTTTTTTGCCTATCGATTTTATAATTTTTTTGTTTGTGGAAGCTGTAGGCTAAAACTGGTATATATTATTCGTCAATCTGAGAATAACATTTATACGCATCACACGCAAAAACACAATACCGAAACACTTCGCAGCTTGAAGCAACATATTGTGATTTTGCCCGAAACTAACTATACAATCTACGGACTACCATAGTTTACTGTGAATTGTTGTAAGTTTAATAAAAACATTGACATATATTAAAATATTACACTAACTGGACGGTCTCAGCTCAGTTGGTCGTGATCTTGCCTGCCAATCGGGGGTACCAGGTCCGATTCTTAGCCGAGGCAGAGATTTGGGACAGATAAATGTTTGTTCTCGGGTCATGGGTGTTTTTGATGTCAAATTTCTCAAAGTAAATGCTACCTGTATCTCAGGGAACCTGATGCGGGGATGTGGGGTGTATGAATGTTGATGAGTATTTTCATATTTAACTTATATAACTTAAATAGATATTGTATTGTTAGATATATAAAATAAGATCGAAGATGTTAATACCAAATATATGTGCGTATTTGGGAAATTCCAATGTAAATTATAACTAACGTTTTGTACGTGGCAATAATGGGTGCGTTTCATGTTATGGAAAGAAACCACTGAGCAATATATTTTTTTTATTCTAAACCAAAATTAATTTTATACGTTAAAACTAAGTACATTTATTTATGTCCAGGTCAAAGGTGAAGGAACTATCGCGTGATCAAGTAGTTTCAACGCGAACTGCATTGCCCCAGATGTGGGAAGGAAATTTTTATACACTAGGCACTTTTACTGCGTCCAGACATTACATTAGAAATGAATAAAATTTCAATATTCAAAATAGTTCATAATAAGCAAGTTATTGCTAAGCCTATCGGGTTTTACAATAAAGATTCAATAAAACTAAATCGAACTACATATGCTTGAAATATATTTTTTTAATTTACTAACATTTAAAGGACGGTTTTATAAAAAAAAACTCATACATTCAAAAGCTATGTACGAAAGTGATAATTTCACTGTGTGCAATTTCGACATCTTGCAATTTTACAGATAATAATTACTTATATCATTTTTTACAATTAGGTGCTGCAATCATAGCTGTAATAAAACGTTTAACATTTAATAACAATGTTTTGTACTCTGCCGCTTGAATCTTACGCGTGTACCAATATTAAAATCACAAGGCATTCAAACATAGTTTTGAAAAAACTATCACCGTACATGTAAATATATTTACTTCATTTTTTCGCAATTTTTATACCAAATTTTAATATTATTTTCTAGGTATTTTACTCTGTAGGATATAATCACGTTACCAATTTAAACTTCCCGCCCATGATATCTAAACGGTCCATCAAAATTTTATATTATATTGCCTACGACTTTATGTCTCAAACAATAAAACGAAAACCACGAAAAGTACAGTTACAAAAGTGAACATTTATTTGAATATTGTATATTATAGTGTACATTTACATATATTTGTGCAATTAATTAGTAACTACTTTATAATTTATTACATATTTTGCATACAAAAAGAGACTATAATAATCCTATTGAATCTTATTAGTTGTAACACAATTGACACCAAATTTACATTTCTGCGTCATTAGAATATATTTAATTATAAATAATGAAACAGTTTTCTGAATAAAATTCCATAATATTTAATGTAGGCTATAATGTGTAGTACTTTCATCGAGAACATACTCTTGAAGGCTTAAGTATAAGAAGTTGTACATGTTTAATGCAGAGTGATTTGTTGTCTAAACTTTTCTCTTTAATAACTTATTAGAGCGCACCATGTAATGTGAAAGGAAAGTTGACTCCATATTTTTCTTCCCTTTGTACTGTAATTTACTGCATATACTCGTACATAAAATATTTAAGCTCATTTACATAATCGCTTTTTGTGTTTCTGTCTTCTACCTCTGCCTTTAATGCGACTTTGGGTAATATTTTGATTTTGCTGTAATTGAATAACCATTTGTACGTTTATCAAAGTATATGTTGAAAATTTGATTTTTTTAGTGAATGATGGCTTTAGTTAATTGCAATATATTTTTTTATGAAATGATTACTTCAATTCACGTTTGGTCGTTGTAATATTATTTAATAGTCAAAAGTATAATGATCTTTGCTACGAGTATATGTTCGAAATATTTGCAAAATGAATTATTCAATTTTAAAACCCATCCACGCTTCGTATATCCACTGAATAGCCCGAGCTCAAGTCTAAATTTATAGACAAAGGATATCCTGTTGATAGTGACGTGAAACCGCGAACTAATTTACCGGTACTCGAAATGTTTTTCAGTTAAGTGGTAAATTCTCAAACAATTATGTATTAATGATATACAAATATACTAAAAATATATTTGATCTAGTATTAGTGTCCATTTAAATCATTATTTTTAGACCTAGAACTATGTTTTTAAAAAAGTGGGAGTAATGCCTAGTGACATTATCTATGATATTTTTTATGTTCTGCATTTTAATCTGGACAACGTGACTAAAAAATGGACAAAAAATAATGTACTGTTTGTCTATTCTAATTAATGGACAAAAATTGCCATGACAGGTTTCCGAAGTGATTTAATTATGTGGTAGTAAACAATTCTTCGGCTCATAGCCATTATATTTATTGAATTATTTAAATTACCTAAGAATAAATTGGTTTGTGATGGGATATCAGAAGCAAATTAAGTAATTACCCTTGCTATTACATGTTTGATGAACCCATCACGAAACTACACGACGCGCTAAATGTTACCAAAGGTAGAAATAAGTGGCGTTACATAGATTTAATTCAATGACAAGGGAATCACAATCCGCAGTAATGAGTAATGGGATGCAAGGACAAGGAAACGTGTGTTGTACGTTCATGAGTCCCAGTTGACGGTTTCATAATTACATAATTGGTGTGAACTCGCAATAATCAAATTGTACAATGATTCACGATAAACGAAGATGTGACTCGTAACACATGAATATTGAACGTATTTTCTCTTTTTACATATCTTGCAACCGTATTATTTTATTGACTTGTTAGTAGTGCTTCATTGACGAATATTGAAAGAACTACCTAATGGGCATGTTCTTAAGATCCTATTACGAAACCACTAATCTTCATAACGTTACATTTATTGGATGATTAAATATAAGTATCAAACGAGAATGAAATGGCCCTGGTCTTAATATGGATGTTCATTCTTAATTCAGTGAAATCTACAGCATTTTTTGTGGGTCAGACAGAGTTTTCAACTATTCTTTCAATCTGTAGTAACCGGTGTTATGTTGGGTTGTCTCCATCTTCCCATTCTACTCGTTTTTCAGGATCCTGAGCAATGAGCGTCAGTTCGTTTCTTTTGGAGGTCGCTACCCTAAAAACTATCCAGCTTTAAGCCGGTACTTAAGCTACTTAACTTTATATTAACTTCTAAAAATTGTCCACGAGAAGTTTTTAAATTATATCCATTGTAGTTTGTTGAAGTCCATTGTTGACAACCTAGGTAAAGGCAGATTCAATCAAGTCAATTTTCGCGTCGGAAAGTCCGACAGACCGACTGATAAAAAAAAAAATTAGCTAACAAAAAAACACTATAATAAAGTGAATTCTAAAATTTAAGGAATAAATAAATTCGGGAATAGTATTTTGGAGTGCAAGGGGCTCCAGTCATTTTAAAATCAACCATGAAATGATTCATACGTGTTTCAGTCGCAGTGTCGCAGAACCAGTAATTATGGAGATCCCTCGCTTTTTTTCAGTCGGTAAAATTCGTACATAACTATAATATATACCTTACATAAATATCTTTTAATTAAAATGCCCACTATTATACGTATCATGTAAATAGACATTATTTGTAGTTCTGTTAAAAAGAAATAAATTTATGTCTCAAAAACTTATGGTTTTAGTTTGAATATTATTTACTGTTCGCACATAATCGTAATATAAGCACCTTACAGAATTATTAATCTTAATTGATCTTTATTTAATGCTTAAAGCAAATTTTGAAGCCTTCAACATAATTTATTTACCACAATCTTATTCATGTGTGTAGTAGGTAAATATATCTTTAAACGAGCAGTCAGCGGAGCGGAGGTAATAGACTGAATTTACAATTAATACTGGAAAGTAAATTTAAACAACTGTTCCTTTACTGAAAGCGAATTGAAATAAACTTTGTATTTCCAAACTTGATTTCAATTGACGGCCCCATAGCCCTGTTGATAGGGACCCTATCTGCCGAGCGAGG
>DWPT01004385.1:0-13295 GCA_018251895.1 Agathymus mariae mariae
CCTACAGAATAGGAAATACAACCCTATATAGGGAATATGCATATAATTAAAACATTGGATAAATAACTTTTATTTCTACAGGAGCCACTTTATAAGATTATTTTATATTTGAATTTTTTATAATGATATGTGATTTTTTTATAATGATATGTGATATATTTTTTTATAATGATATGGGAAATTGAAAATATTAAAACGAAACGCTATTGGTTGGACAGAAATGTGATGTCAGCGTCCGCAACTTGATATCAAGAAAGTATGGAGAGTTTAATGCATATAGGCAAAAATTACTATTTCCAAAATCGTTTCACGTTTTTCTCCATCCTCTTGAAAACAGTGTATGTGCCTGACACGGAGGGTTATCTTTTCTTTGATGTTTTCAGGCTGCTATAGCAGAGACCGTACAGAAGTTAATTGAGTCAAAACAGACAGCTGAATTGAATCCTACAAAAATGGACTCCCCAGACGATGCCTGTAATAATGCAGAGTTTTTACTCATGATTCTCGATCAGGTAAATAAGTATTTAGGCGTATTAAAAGTACCTTTTGTGAAGCACATCGTATATGCATATGGCATATATATAGCGCATAGAATATGGTTAGGTCACCTCGCAGTAATTGGCTAATTACAAATCTCTCTATTGAAATCGATTGTGAAATGTTTTAACCCGTTTCGGTTACAGTGCTAGAGAGTCGATTAACAAGTTTGTCGCTTTTCTCTTCCCTGTAAAACGTGTCATAAGCGCCATTGGTATTGCTTTTAATTAAACAAAAACAAATATATAGCTTTTTCTAACTTGTGTTGGTTTTTCAAATGACGTTTCTTTTAAGTTTGTTCTTTCCTTTCATAACACATACATATAATGACCGTGCAGTGTCGTGAGTGTTATTTATCGATGAATGTTCGTGTATCGTGTTGTAGATAACGCTATCGATATTCACTTCGCCCGAGGCTTGCCCCCGGCCCGTGCGCTACTTGTGCGGCTGCCTGCAGCGCGCCGCCGTCGCAAAGTGGCCCAACGAGAGATTCGTACGCACCAGGGTCGTATCAGGTGTGACGGTGTATATGTCTTTCTGTGTTTATACGCAACGTAATTATTGTAACAATGGGGGCAAAACTCTTATGTCATAGATTGCCTGAAGTTAAAACCACGCACTAACTTGGCATGCTCGGCTTTAAATTACTTTCAACAGTATGACTTCAAAACATCAAAATGCTAGTTGAAAACCTCATCAAGTTCACGTTATAAACGTAAACAAAAAAGGTAGGTAGGTAGGTGTGTGGGTGTGTGAGGAGGTCCCTCTACGAACAACGGGCGAGGCTATGGCGAATCATCCCTCCTGTTGGAGGTCACTGGGCCCTGTACCACCCGGTGCGACGGTGCATACATGGTGGTAGCTATTTTAGCCCGCCTGGCTAACTACTACCCTATTTCTAAAATCGACAGTGAAATGTTTCATGCTTGTTTCGGTCGCAGTATCGGAGGGCTAGTAATGATACGGATCACCGACAACGTTTTCCCGTGACAACTGTGATTCCTCTGATTGATGACCATGGGCGACGATGACTTTCTGACTACTACACTGCGCTTGCCATCATCGGCCATTTATCGACTAATTACATAAAAAATAACTAGAGGTTTTGTGTAGCCTTCATTGTACGTATGAAAGAAATTACATGTTATTGCGTAAATATTCATGCTGTATGATCGTTTGGTAAGTAAGTTATTTTTTAATGTCCTGTAGTTGAATATCTATTCAATTGGTTGTTACATTTATTTATTTACATAATATGTTATATGATGGTACAATAGATATTTCAACAAATACGCCTGTAATCGAATGTGAATATTAATTTTAAGTAATTTCTGAATAGTAGTAATAGTGTAGTAATATTATGAACTAATTTATATATGAGATAATTTTTCATGATGTTTTCAAACTCGGGTGGAGCTACTAATCCCCACTCGGCTAGCGTAGTGGATTACTGCCTTGGGTGTCTTGGGGTGTGATGGTGTGAATGTGTGTCGACAGGTTTCATCTTTCTACGGCTGATCTGTCCAGCGTTGGTGGAACCACGTGCGTGGGGGCTGGTGGGGGCGCCGCCTCCGCCCCACGCGCAGCGCTCGCTCGTCATGGTTGCCAAGTGCCTGCAGAACCTTGCAAATCTCATCGAATTTGGCGCTAAGGTACCGTACATTTGTATGATAAACGTCTTGTATGATAAACAATAATATTATAAATAATTAATTAGTTGTAGCTTAGTGGTATCTGAAACTTAACAAAACTGGTCCGTTCCAAGCTTAGCGTAGGGACAAGTATTTCTTAGAAATCGAAGGTTACTGACTGGTTAGAGTAATCAATAAGCAGTTCAGGCTGTACCACACACCATACTGATCCACTCTGTCAATTTAGTATTATACTTTATAGTAAAAAGGCATTAAGTATTATGAGTTTTTTTTAAAAAAACGACGTGAAGCAAGTTTTTTTTAAGTTGTAGTCTCGTCGTGCTTAACGTAATACTTGCAAGCATTTATACGAGCCGAATCTATTGTCCCAATTAACGATGAATCCCTGTAAAAATGTTGCCAGTATTATTGAAGTCTTACAAATTATTACAAAAGTTATTTGACGATGAGCTACGACAATTAAATACAGTAGTCCTTGGACTACATAGTTGCCGTTGTTTACAGGAGCCTTACATGGAAGTTGTGAATCCATTCATTTTAAAAAATAAGGAGCGGATGGTTGTTTTCTTGGATCAACTCAGCTCTGTCCAGGATCCCGGCAACACACCGGCTAATACTAATAATAACTTTGACATTGGTAAATATTGAACTGGTTTTTATATAAATTAATTGCATTAAAATAATTAAAAATATGCTAATTGATAATTGTAACTATGGATTACATTAACAATAAATCTTTATCAGGTACAACCTAGGATCTTTAACATTATTCGTTACTATAACATTATAATGTCTTCCAGCTAAAGAACTAGCGACCCTCCACCACATCTGCGTGTCGCATCTCGCGGAGCTGCAGACGCTGGCCAAGACGCAGCCGGCCATCAGGAAGCTGGTCACCGTCACCGAGATGCTCACGAAGCACAAGCACAAGTATCTCGAGATGATCAGATAGGATTCGTCTTCCGCCGACACAGGTGCGGTAACACACATATTGGACCGGTCAGGCTAGTTAGTAGTTAATTGATCCTCTGCGTCAGTCTTAGTCGGCGTCGCGCCAGTGGTATAATTTGTTATAGACGTCCGTGGGCAGTGGTGACCACTTAATATCAGGTAGCTTGTATGCTTGTTTTTTGTATTAAAAAAAATATATAAAAAACATAAGTAAATAAACGCTCATACCTTACTGCCCCTGCGCTAGGCATGACACCCAAATGAACCGTGAATAACCGGGACACGAGAAGGAATATTTGTCTGTTACATAAATGTCTGCGATCTTTAACAACTGTTCCAAATCTCAGTTATAGACTATACGCCTTTTTCCTTGTGACTCATAGTCATAAGATAATTTCTTCTTTTACAGGGTAAAATCGTAGTGGAACGGACAAATGGTAAAGATAGATGTAGGTGGCGTCGTTAGCGCAGGACTGACAGTCTCAGTCTTAGGGCGAGTTCTCAATGTGTCGTGACATAACATAGGGGCATTGCCGGCATCTTAGCTTGTATATTTAAAAGGAGTTCTGCTTTGTGACCGTCGAGATAACGGGAACAGTTAGAGAAGACCGTTGGCCGATGTTGATAAAACGTCACGACATAGATGTGAACACAGCCATACTTGTGTAGTCATTGTTAGCTTTAGTTCAGCTTGCGTACGAACAATTTTTTATTTATTTCTTTGTCGAGCCCCGGATACTACTTTATTTGAGTTAATGTATAATCATAGCATATAAATATAATCACTGCTTAACGTTGTCCGTGTTATAACGCAAGGTATTTTCTTCTGTATACAACACACAGGACTTCAAATATTTAAATATATTCAGAAATTCAATTTTTTAGAGCCATTTATATTACAAGAGAAAACATAATATGCGATTCTTAATTTAATTTCGTTATCAGCTAACTCTAAGACTAATAGGGAAAATGACTGGATGAAGAATATATACGTAAAAAATACACAAGTCAATTCGTTATATTCTGTCAATAATCATAATTTGTATACGAAAAACATTTCATCAAATCAATTTGGTAATTTAAGAGTGAGTAAGTAATAACACTAATTCTAATTCTTTTCATAACTTATGCAGACGCATATGGCTAAATGTCTTGATATGTACTTAGTGTTGCCAGGTTTACAATTCTCAGAAGTAGGGAACGTAGGTTGAAAAAATAGTGAACTTGAGTTTCCCAATTGGGACAAATGATAAACAAATGTTTTTCAAATAGCTTTAGGTTCCGTAGCCAAACTGGAACATTCATAGTTTTTTGTACTACTTGCCAAATCCATTTGATTCGATGAGACAAGAAAATAACGTATTTTACGAACCGGTACAAATTGGTGTCGTAAAATTACGAAAAAATAAATATAGCACGAAAAAATAAATATAGCCCGCATTTTTATTAATACAATATTTTTAAATTAACCTAGACAACAACATTTTTGTAGCCATTATGACAATAATTAGCTCAAATCGGGATAAATCTTTCGGGGACCGTCGCGATCAAGGATACCGAGACATCCAACAAATCAAGAAACCTGGCAACACTCTGATATGTTATATGCATACCTATTGCGTGTCAGAACTTTCAGTCAAATATGGAACATTTGAAATGAAATGAGTTGTCTCCAATTTTTTCTCAGTCGGTAGTCTTTGATTAACTTTATTCTGGTTTCCTCTAGGATTAGCGTCCATGGACATTACGAATAACCATTTCTTAACATCATTAAAATACGTTGTGGTGTTTTCAACGAACTTAATTTATAAGTACATTAGAAATATTGATAATGTATTCAGTGTGATCCTTGTGCAACATGTCCATTACTTAACGATGCTCGTCATTCAAACTGTTCCCGAGTGTTCTCGTGCCAAATTGTGCGTTGAGTGTGGATTTTGTATTGACTTGTTTAGACAATTTATGTGACTATTACATTTATTTACACTGCCTAATATTAATTCAGTGCAATGAAACAAGTAGCTCTCTAAGTAACGCATATTTATTGTATTGCTAGTATTTTAGTACGTACGATGTATTAACCTTTATATTTAGCATTATTTTGTATTTCATTAAAGATTATATTGCTTTGACTAGAATTTTAATCTGATTTTTTGGCTACGTTCATTTTAAACCTCGCTTTAAACTTATCTTAAGCATAAATCCTATTCAGTTACTGTTATTTTGGAAGCTCCTTAGTTATTTATTAGATACTTCTTATATTGCAAATATGTTAAGATTTAGGTAATAGAATTAAAAGGGATATTTGACCTTCAATCGTAAGACACCAAAAATGTTAGTAATGTATGAATGTGATAGGCAAGGAATGGTAGTTGTAGGGAAAATCTGTATGAAGTTCTAATGATTTCATTCATAATTGTTCATTCTCTGTACAACAAACCCCTTTGCAATTATTAATTCTCTGTGATAGTAAGTAGTAATCATTTTACTTTCAGCAATTTCATTCTATGATTTATAAATGACTTGTTACTCATAAGGCCCATCTTTCATTGTGCAATTGATGTTTTTCAGATTTCAAATTTACTAGACAATTTCAAACGGAAGTTTTTAATTTAATAATAAACAATAAACTATCCTGGAAATACGGTTTTCGACTCAATATAATAATAATGATCTTTATGTAATATCAAACCATTAAACAAGCTCACACCCTTAAGGAGAGGTGTATTCATTTTTCCAATGTGTAATCAGTTTTTTTTATTACGGTGTAATCAATATTCCTGGCTCCCAATGGATGTGTACAATATGATGTCATAAGAATCATCATCTACTAATTATAATTTACATAAAAAATATTTGAAACGTAAGCTTTAAAAGTACTATGTTAGTACTAACGATAACAATGACACTACAGACATCTTTCTTTTTATGCAGGTGTTGGAGTGAAAAGTATAATTATATTGCTGAACTTGAACTGACAAGGTTCTTGCATGGGCTGTTTTTATGTTAGGATAAAATTCTCGATGTTTGGTTGAAATGAAAAATTGGTTTCCCACTATCACAATTTCTAAAAAACTATAACATAAATATTCACCTTATAGTTGCTGCTTATATTGACATGTATCATTTGTTGTTTGCTAGAATGATAGTGTTCAAGGATGTGTAGGTAAAATAGAAACTTCAAAATTCAGTCCATGTGAGATAGCTCCAGATGTGAATGTACCTTAATGTTTCTAAATCTTGCTCAAGTAATCGTTTATACTAGTGCCATATAAATATTACCTTTATTGTACTTATTTTAAGAACATTCCAAATCAAGTTGACACAAAATTCACAATTATATAAGTAAACAAGATTTGTTTCATGTTATTTTGAGAATTGGTGAGAGGTTGTTTGCGAAAAATATATAGGTGTTGTATGGGTGATTTTTATACACAATTAACATAGGTACTTGCTTAATGCATCACTTTTGTATTCATTGTTTTAGGCTATTTTTATAAATATTTATGAAATTGTATTTAATTACTAATACATCTTAATAATTGTCATTGTATTTGGTAACAATGATGCACATTATCTTTTTACAGTTTAAGAATTTCTTACATTATTTCAGTTTTTTCTCAATACCCTATGTCAACTATATCAGTATGTATTCCATGATTGACACAAAACTAATTTACAATTCATACAGCATTTTACAGACAATTTTTATAACATTGGTTCAATTGTTCTGTCATTAATTTACTGTAGGTACAGTCTTAACTTTGTATTATTTATAGTGAAGTTTTTTCTTTTTTAAGAATTAACAAAATACTTGATTATAATTAATTACTTATTATGCTTAATATATGGTACTCTAATTAAATAAATTAACTAGTCTATTACATTGCTGAGTTCTACAATTTTTTAAAGTGAAGAAGTTGATAAGCAGAAACATGTATACGGGCACCCATATCGCAAGAGCAGAAAAAGTGCTTTTTGATTTGATACAGTAATATGCTTCAATTTCAAAACGCCTGAGAGTAAATGACTTCTTTAGTTTAGCTTGTAGATCTATTAGAGAAATGTTATAAATTTGTCAATGTACTGCATTGATAGCTTATTTTAGGACATTGTCTAGACTGATTACACTCCAATTATATTAGAAATGATGTGTACAATATTATGCACAAGGTATTTCACAAAATTGTAAGTGATAAAGATACAGTATTTGGCCCATTTGATAAATTTTTGTATACTGATATTCAGAGATTATATCCATGGTGTAGAATCTTATTACTGTTAACATTTTGATATATTATACATTTAGTTTTTTGTAATTTATGTTCATAAAGGGAGAATAAAGTGTATTGCTCACTCAATAGTAATTTCAATTTTTGTAGTCTACAATAGCTTTAAATACCTGGTCGAACAAAATGTCAAGTGCAATATAGTTTATTCTCGTCTTTATTTATGTGAAATTGCTTTTTTGTATCTTTTTAGGGTTCAGTTGCAAAATGTTTAGAAAGTAATTCTTATTACAATACATATATTATTTGTTATCAGAAATGTTTAAACAAATATATTTTATAATTTATGCACAGGGCACATTATGTGCGCTGGTTAATATTTGCATGTAACAATAATACTGATGCAGACTTTCAAATGTGCATTTAAATTTTGTATTCATGTTTAAAACATTACATTATGATTTTTAATGGTTCTGTTTCATTTAGTTATATTACATTAGTGTTAAATTTGATTTTGTGACCGTTTTATCATCTCTTTATATTGTAATCCTCAGTGTGTACTGTTTTTATTAAATTTTTATCTGTGTTAGGATTTCAGTCTCAATAAAAAATTGATTATAAACATATTCTTTAATTCCTTACATTTTATACTTTATGCTCTTGATTTTTTGCCCTTTTATCATTATTATGTTAATGTTTGTCTTCCTATCTTCAGTCACTTTTCATTTATGAAGCCATATAGATCCTTTAAGATATAAGTTACACAAGTATTATAAGGTTTTTTCTTTTTTATTACAATCTTACTACTCATTTCTTCCTCACTGCTGTGGTTCAGATATGGTTATTTTTATCCATGTACAAAACAGTATTATTTAATTCTTGTATGTGTTTAGGTAGTAAAAAACAGAATATTGATTTTCTAACATATTTTTTAATTTACAAATATATAGGAATGTTGTTTATACTTGATACAATTATGTGAGAAATAGTATTGAAAATGCCATAACTATGCAACATACAGCTACATATGGAGATTTTCGTTCCCCAATTCTAGCACATTTCCAAAAGGTTCCCAAGAGGCTGAAAAATTAAGTATTAAGTCAAGTTGTGTATAATAGCTTAAATTTTGTAGTTGCAGAAGTGAAAACTTTGATTTCACGCAAGAGCAATAAAAATGCCTACTTTGACTTTCAGTCAGACACACAGTTGCTAATTTATTTAGCGGCGTAAACAAATTTGATGACTATATTACAAGGTAATAATAGATAACCATAAATTAAACTTACCCAGTCTTATTTCGGTCCATTATACTCGGAAAGAATGATCTCAAATAGGCACACGTACATATTAAAAGAAGTATTACCGATAGTAAACTTTGGAAGTTAAATATTGCGCTCTGAAATAAAATTCTCACTATTAGTAATTATTTATATTGTAGTTTTATTAATAACTCCATGTATGAATATTATAACTTACCATGGTGGATCTAGATTACATTAATAAATACAGTATAAATTTATTTCTTCATTAATCAAAGAGAAATACATCTAAATTGGACAATGTTTATTTATACTTCGTTTGAGTTGGAAGTTTCTAGTTACGATTTCGGATTTACTTATTAATCTTTGTGTAGTTTTGGCTCACTTCGTTTTGACTTGATATTTTTGTGACAGTAATGAGTAGGTTAACATAAAACTGCCTTTGACACTGTCTTTTCAGCCTATTCATTTTAATGTTTCCACTATTGTTAGATGTTTGTACTCTATGATGGTTAAATTTATATTATCATGAAAGTTGGATGAGATGGAGCTATTTACAAGCCAACTACCTAAGTAAAATGCTAAGTACAAGAAAGATCTAATAAAAGCAAGTGGACAACGGAAAGAAGAAAAAAAAGAAAAAGATAGTTCGCTAGCTTTATTACTGAAATCGAAGCACATTTATATATGTATATAAATATACTTACGACTCAACTCTGTTACATTACAACATTTGTAATTAAAATACAAAATATAATACTCTTTCTGTAATATTTAAGTCATACTGTAGTTAAGATAACATTAAAAACTTGTATTTTGTGTTAGTAGTGTTATCAGCGTTTATGCGTTTGATGTCAGTTTACTATATTCCATAACGCATGTTATGCATTAATCATTGCGGAAATTAGTTAGTATTCTGTGATCGTATTTATATTAGCAATTAGCAATCTGCGTCCGGTATGTCAATTACAAATTTGATTTGTCAATGGCTTAACCTAAAAAAGTACTTAAACTGTTTCAACTGAATTATGATTTTATTAATGAGCTAAAATATAACAATGGGATAATTAAATTTACTCAATAGTGTAATTGTCTTTTTCTATTTATATATTCAATTCAGTTCCCAATTTGCAGTTATGGAGGAAGACAAATTTGCTTTAGTGGAGAAAATAATAAAAGATATTCATAATGTTTTGTCGAAGATCGCAGATTTGTAAGTATAGTATGGTAGTAACAACGGTATAAATTACTGTTGTAAACATGGTGTATCAGAACACTTAAACACTAAGGACATAACATTTACAGATCTACTTTTGATATCATTCCTGTGGATACAAATTTCCGGAATAAATCACCAGTTTTGCATTTGGAGAATTGTCTCGGGCTAGAGTCCTGGTGCGTCAAACATGTATACATGTATTGTTATTCTGAGGTAATGGATAAATACTGCGCAAAACCTGAACGAAGCTATAAAAAGGTATTTGGAGTTGATTCAGAACGACTCTGCAGATTGCTGAATATAACATTGCTTTTGAATCCTGAATTAAGTACGTTTTGGAACAGACGCCGTGAAATGGTAATGAAAAGTTTTTTAGAGATGAGTGCTGAATTGCATTTTTCAAAACTAGTTTTGTCAAGAAAACCGAAATGTAATGATGCATTTTCATACAGGAGGTGGTTGTTGGACATTATCTTGGATGGTATGTATTTATTAATATATACAATTTATAACTCATACAAAAGTAGATGTTCTTTATTTATAATTATCCTTTTCCATTTGATGAGTTTAAAGGCCTTAGAGGTTGCTTGAAGCTACAAGCATTAGTTTCCTTCACTCCATGTTACAATATCTCAGTTAACTACAAACTTCATGCAGAAGTAGATCTTTATTTGATTGTATATGTTATTTTTACAGATTCAAAATATCAGTTTGAATAGTAATCTATATTTATTTTATTCCAGATGATACTTTGCAAAGCAATCAATTAGAATGCTTAATAAATGAAGAGCTTCACATATGTGAACTGGCATCTGAAAAATGTCCCAATAATTACCATAGTTGGAATCACCGTATATGGTTCATAAAGAGGCTACAAAGTGTTGATAAACAATTTAACATACACATGTGTTATATTAAGGAATACAATTTTTCAGAAAGGTGGACTTCAAAACATGTATCAGACTTTAGTTGCTTTCATTATAGGGAATTTTGTATATCAAATATCTTTAAACTGAATAATGAATCCTGGAAAAGTTTTGAAAACATGATTGAGGTTAATCTAAGGAAAGTTTTTGCTAGGGAAGTGGCAAGTAACATTCCAAATGATTCAACAAACAAAGCATCTGAAGAGAATCTACTATACTACTCAGAGGAAAATGTAATCAAGTTATTATTGTCATTTTCTACTAAAAGTTGTAATTGTATAGTAAATTATGTTCTTTTATGTCGAAAGTTAGAGGTGATGTTTCATGAATTGGTTCTAAATGATGAGCTTATAAGGTTTTATAGCTATCATGAAACATTATGGTATCATAGACGTTTCATCATTCATGAAATTATAATGATTATATATGATTACTTTGAATTGACTAAGTGTAATGGTGCACTAGTCAAAAAGAGTTGTAAAAGCTGTAGTTTAGACAACTTATGGCAAAAACAGCCTAAAATTGGTCGCTATGACTGCAATAATATATATTCAAGTACTCTCTTCAATGTAATTTTATCACATGAGAGAAAATTTATTGAAGAAAGAAGGAATGAATGTGATAATTATGCAGATAGACATGAAAAGTATTTGAAATTTTCTGAGGGTCTAAATAGTGTAATATAAGCAATATAGGAAAGAAGTGAATGTAATAATAAAATCCCATGTAATTTTTTTTATGTGGATTTTTACACTGCAATATTTTGATTTATTTTTTAATTATCGCAGTTATATTCAAAAACTATACATTTGTAAAAAAATACATGCTTGGGCTTATATTATGTACAGAATTTTGGGATTTTTAATTTCTAATAATATGTACAGTTGTGTCACACTTTTGTATAAGACAAGCTATGTCATTGACATTTCCATAGTTTTGGTTTTAAAACATAGGTGGCTAGGAATTACCTTTTGGTATGTTAACAGATAATAAACAGTGCATTAATTCATCAGTATAACATGTTAAAGATAATATTTGAAAATATTGTGCATCTGGAACAAAATTAAGATAACTAAAAAAATGAGATTTGAGTTATTCTTATATTCCTATGCTTATATCATATATGCAGGCTTTTTAATACTTATTTTTGAACGATCTTATAGATAACTTCTTATCTGAACAGGAGTATTTTAATTTACACTAACATACATGTGAATACCAATGCATTGTATTAATTAAGTAGATACATTAAATAATGCGAAATTTTTACTGAACTTTTATATTGTCGTTAGGTTAGATAACTTGAGTTGTTATAATATTGGTGAAATAACTGTGAAATATTTCACATTGTTTTGATTATAGACCATTAATGTATTCTTTGATTTAATTATTTAATATTGTTTGATATTTTACTTTTGTTACATTGCATGTCTTTTAGTTTTATGTGATATATAAAACACAAGATTTTATTAGCTTTGCTTAGAATATTATGTAGAGTTTAAAGCTATTTGTAATATTTTATTTAGCTAATTTTTAAACCAATTTTTCTACCATATTGATTTTATGAAAGTTCTTTTGAGTTAATCCACTTTTGATGAACATGATAAAAAATACTATTTTTGCATAAAAATAAAGAAATGAGTATATTATATATAGATTTTGGACAAAATAGATTAACAAAACAAAGAGTCCGCTAAAATGATCTGTAGACTAGACTATAACTAGAAAATTATAACTCATGTTGTATCCATCACCTACTAATAAGAATGCCATTGTCAGAAATCAAAACAAATTTCTATTGTTTGTTTGATTCATAAATTTGAATTCTTCCAATATCTATCCTTAGACCAAACGATATAACAACCATTTACAACTCCCTATTTCAAACATATATTTTTCTTATAAAAGTCCTCCTGTGTAGTGTTGTTATGTTTATTGAATCGTTGTGAAAATAGTTACTTCCTGGTATTAGTTTAAAAAATACTGTATTTTTCAGTAATAATAATAATGTAAGTACAAAAAATTAGAAGAAATGTTGATTGTCTTCTGAAAATCAGTTTTTTTTAGTTATCTTGGTTTTGATATAGGAATGCGATATGTAGAGTTAAGATATAATGTGTGAAATATTGAACATGTACTTTAGTTGATGGACGTCACAGTTTGTTGTACTTGAACTAATTGAGTATAATCACATTCAGTGACAAGGACTGAGTTAAGATTTTGAAATAGATTTTGTAATTGATATTTTAGTTTATTTCCAAGAAGTTTTTACGCCTACATAGCAAGGTATTTCATGTAGTATGAAATATTTATAAACCTGGATTTAATGTAATTAGTGAAGAAACTGAAATTAATTGATGTTTATTTTTTTATTTAACGCAAGTTACCTGTTTCCGGCGCAACCCTGTTATATATAATTTTTGACTGGTGATGTATTAAATTAATGTTACCATAGCATTCATCTATGGGAATTATTCATTTTGTCCTGATTACATCAGTTTTTTTGCTGCCTAGTTGGAACT
>DWPT01004386.1:0-13292 GCA_018251895.1 Agathymus mariae mariae
GACAACGCATCAGCAATACCTTTGGTCTTACTGATGTCCATGGGCGACGGTGACCACTTACCATCAGGTGGCTCGTCCGCTCGTTTGTCGGCTATTTGTAATATAAAAAAAAACAACAGAACGAAACCGAAATTTCTCGTAGACAAACGAACCGGTAGCCTTTGTTACGTCTTAACAAGTTTACGTGTTGCATTACTGGACTTGACTGTACTAAAAAGATAGTGTTAACTGAGAGAATGGAGGATGTTTTCAAAAGACCTACTATGAGGAGAATGAAAGTTAATTTAGAATGTTTCTCTGCTGCGCGATGTCATTGTGATGGAAGACGTGGTTCCCGGCCGGCAATGTTGCCTCGGGCTAACTTAGTTTTCTCCATCTTAGCGCTTATATTAACGCCTGTTATATTTATTTACCGTAAAAACGTACGAAAAATATTATGGCAAATAAAAAATAACAGTAATTAAACGAGCTTACCTGAAAGTGTAGTTCCGTCATAATCCTACGAAGGGTTCGTCCGAAGAGATTAGCATGGACAACTTGTAATTTCGCTTAATGATCGCCATTTGTACATATTGTACTAGATTCGTGGCTGTCTCTTAAGATAGTGTCGGATGGCTTAGCGGTTATTTTAAAAAGTGGATGGTACCCAGCCGACTAGGTGGTACCTACCTGCCTGAGCAGGTAAAGTATGTTATTCCCATGCACGAGTATTAAAGTAAGTGCAAAATTGCCCAGTGATCGCCAACTAGAATAATAGTTGTCCAAAAGGGTGCAACATGATCAGGAGAGGCATTGAATTGCAATAATTACAAAAAAAAAAAACAACAATCAAAACATTATTTACTGTCCCGTTATAAGAACTTCCATTACTATTTCATACTCGTACATTTATTTCGTGTACTTAAACAAAAAGTATGTTTTATCCTCTATATCCTTACCAAGGCCTAACTTGAATAAAATATATGTTTTAAATATTCAACCCTGTTACAGTTATCCGTTACCTGTTAATTTGAATGGACAAATATCGGATATTTCTTCGAAATACATTCGGATCAAGATAAGATTACTCCACTGCGGGTTGCTTTGATACACTCCCTACTGATGGTACGTTGATAGGCTTCTGTTATGGGTATCGTGCCAGTCGTATCAATACTCACTGCGATCGTTGACCCGTGTATCAATTCGGGCTCGAGTGGAGAATTATGCATACACTTTCAGATTGGAAAACGCCCGTACATGTTGAAGATCATTTTCAGCGACTTGTTCTGTGAAAATTTAGGTTTGTGGGAAAAAAAAACCTTAGCAGTGTCTAGTGTATGATTTGCGGTACGACAGGACGATACCTCCACAATGGTGATATGATAGAGAGAGATAAAATAAGCTGATTTAATGTTGATTCATAAACTATCAAAAACGTCACGTCTTATAAAAACTATATATTTATTTCGAAATATACTCACTCAGCGGTAACAACCGGGCTGTTACGATTCATTACTTAGATTGTAATGCAATTATTATGAAGAGTTTTTTTTACATTGCAGCAACAATTTTGTGGAATGACAGGTCAATGTGTTAAAGTTAATATTTCCAGATAGTCACTCTGCAAATCTCATTGATCAATTCGCCAACAGCTTCTGCAATAAGTAATTTATTCTCGCTATATTACATCCCTTGCACTTACTGCCGTACTGCTCAATCATATTATTGTTTTGAAGCAGAAGTGTTACAGAAACTAACCCTTGCATCACCGGAGGGAAAAATTTAGAAACGTCACCGTCACCGTTAACTTCAATTTCTATTAGGACGCGGCAACAATACCGTGTCTTACACAGACACACACACACAAACACATCCTCAGTAGACTTGCGACGCTGTTGTCTCTGTCTGACATTTATATTGTATTATTGTACTACAAGTCTTACCGAACAATGCATAAAAAAATCCTTTCGGTCGCCACATCGAACGTCGCTGACGTTACCT
Organism: Agathymus mariae mariae; assembly: GCA_018251895.1. Classification (NCBI taxonomy): domain Eukaryota; kingdom Metazoa; phylum Arthropoda; class Insecta; order Lepidoptera; family Hesperiidae; genus Agathymus; species Agathymus mariae. The sequence continues at coordinate 1,981 of DWPT01004386.1, forward strand.
ACACGTTTTTATACATTTTGTCAAAGCCACAGTACAATATAGGAAAAAAAAAACGTCCTGCAACACGAGTTAAAACTCTGTTACAGTGAGGTCATAAAAGAACCCTACATATTTTTGCGAATCCCACAGGAGCGCGCACTATCATAGGTACTCGTAACGAACGCTGTCTGTCCCGGCAGCGTTTTCGATAGCGATTTGGTTAGCAGTTTTTGATGATGTAGATAAAACTCGGTGTATAAAATTCCACAGATACTCTGGTTAAAATCGTTTATAGAGAATCCAAACAGCAGTTTCGAAGTAATGGTGCTTTGAGATCTAATTACCCTGCGGTACTGTTTCACAATATACTCGTATGATTGAGACCAAGAAGTAGTTATAGTGACGTTCTCGTCAAATCGTTCCTAGATCGTGAGTGTTTGTGATATCAGATTTGTCCACGCCACCTACATTTTTTTTTATTACATTTACACATGGAATCCTACACCTGTAAGAGTAATGTGAGTGCGTGAAATTTTTTTTTTATTAATATATTTATATTTGCGAATGTATAAGGCAACGTTCATGCATGAGCAGAAAGACGCCGACCTTCCTGAACAACTAACAAGGCTACGACGAACGGTCCCACCGGTAAGGAGTCGCTGGGCTGCGCACCACCCAGCTTAATGCCGTAGTTATTTACGCGTGGCGGTAAAGTTCTTCACCCGCTTGCCAACTTCCTTGTAAAAAGAATAGTTAAATATTTTTACATGTTTCAATTATGTCAGCAACGCGCTTTAAAATACCTTCAGTGTACCAAATATCCAAGATTACATACTTCGAATTTGTAATTTTAACCGAATCTAAATAATACAACAAAATGAAAGGCAATATCGATAAAGGCTAAATAAATAGGCTCTTATTTGGAACATAATGCGAACAACACGCTTTCGCCGTTGATGGTAAAATTCTGATCAAACGAAATGACTCCAGCAGATTTAACTTAGCTTGTCTAATGTAGGTTATTTTTTATAATAACTGCAACGAAACACGGAAATGTTTTAGTTTGTCAACGAAAGAAAATATGTAAAAAGTTGAAAATAAAAATTGAATTCAAAGTTGAGTGATTCGTGAGTATTTTCAAAGTGATTTCATTGTACGTATGCATGCGTGCATTTAAAATGATACACCCATCAGAGACACATTTCCCTATAAGTACTAGTACCAACGGTTAGTTACCAGGTAGATTTGACACTCCAAAATGCGTCAATAGTGTCAGGATCAAACTATGTGATACATAGATATAGATCAGAGACCTCCAACAGAAGGGATCTAGTCCGTTATTTAACAGGGTCGCCCTCGGGCAGGTGAGGTTCGCTTGGAAAGAGACACCTCTTGTTTTGATGTTCTCATTACTACTGTGCGTAATCCTTGAAAATATAAAACAGGAGCTGCACTATCAAAAAATATATAATTAAACACGACAGAGACTAACATGCTGGATTTTAAATAGACAAAGATACAATTTGCATACAGAAAAATATCACAAAAGAATACTTAACCGAGAGCTTCCTTGTTTGAAGTCGGTGAAAAAATTAAATTGCAATGAGCAATTGAATTGTATATATTAATGTGGCCATTGTTTTAAAATGACGGTATAAAAATGCACAAATGCTGCTGCGGTCTCCGGAGCGCCGTTCCAGGCTACTATCAATGCGTCTCCCGGGCAATGAGAGAAAGCTTCCTCGCGGCACTAAATTTTACTTTGTTCTTTATAAAGGTAAAAATTAAGTATCTCTGAACAGTGCCATGATTGCGCAGCGGATCAAAACTTCAGTCTTCAATTCCGGTCGTAAGAGTTTGAATTCAGCTGTAATTTTGTTAGCGGTTGTCCTCACATCGTAGTTAAGAGTCCATCACTAGATCAATTCCTACTAGAACAATATGTTAGTGTAAGCTCCAGGTGTTCGTGTGCATAGAGACCCGTTCCCACAATCTAATCACTGATTTTAATAATTTCATTTAAACGCGTTTTAATTGTGGGGGAAAAGTCAAAAAGATACAGTCACCTTAGAGGAGTCCACCGGGTTCTGTGGGCAGAAGTCCACTAATAAAGGCGACATTCTCCGAGATCTCTAGAAAACCATTGTGCCTCGGCTACTTATTGCTCTTTTGGACTCGTCTTGAGGGGTCGCGCATTTCCCCACCATTTGTCCTCTTCATTGGCGGCTCGCTGGCTTGTGATCACGATAAACTATTGTCCACTTTGGCATAACTGAATAAAACGCTCACACAATCAAGATCCCCATTAAACTTTCCTGTGACGCTGGTGACAGGGACAGACACGATAATTACAAAAGTGATCATGTGACCTCTGGGCTAACCGAGCGGTCGACCAGTGAACGTGGCCTCGACTGGACTATGACTCGATATGAAGCTATTAAAACTCTCATAAACACTTCGTTTTTATCATTCCAATCCGAATAACTTACATTAGCCCCCTAGTCCGCAACAATTTTAAACGTTTCATATTAAATCCATTCTTAAACAAAGAATAATATTAAAGTTAGCGCAGCACCAAGTGTGAGTGGTGCGTTGTTTATTATCACTTATTGTGTACTTTTTGTCGCTGAGAGCATCGGGAGTGGATTTTTTTGCGCATTAACGTTTCCCATATATCTCCCCGGTCGGGCGAATGGGAGGTAATGTAAAGCTTGTTTGTCGACACACCAATGCTTTCAGTCTCTGCTCTCGATGCCGCGGAACGCCGTAATCACTCTTATACCAAAATCGAATATAAACAACGAGAACAACTCGCGAGTAACAATAATCTATATCCATTTATACGCGTTGGTGTCGTCTGAGAATAAGTTTTGTTTCAACGCCTCACGACACAAGAAATATCGAAGATTTTCGAAAAAGAAATATAAATTCGGTTAAAATGTCGGTTTTATACTGGGGGATTCCGAAATCATATTTCTCTTAAAGTTGGACGTTATAATTATGCGTATAAGAAAAAGCATGCGCTTTGATGAAGGATAATTATTGAGAAAAAATCTGCTCATTCAGTTCGTAGTCACCAGTTTTCCGTAACGTTCTCAAAGATGGAAGCAGTCTGCTAGTTGCGGAGGTACTGCTGCTTAGCAATTCTCAGTTTGATCGAATACACGTTATGAGAGAACGAATAATTTATGGAATCAACAGTGAGACAATAATAGAACAGTTATAAATTGTAACATCTCCAACGGTTTCAAAATGATGAACAGAAAATTATGAACAACCAGAGATAGTAAAGGGAACTTCCCACGTGGAGCAAAACATATGAAATACATATTGTTTTGTCGTTAATAACGTGGTGAGTAGCTGCATTGTAATTGAAGTCACCACGGTGCTTCTCCAGATGATGCATAGGGTCTCCTCATATCCAGATAATACAGAACCACAACTTGTTCTTTGCATCACAACTATTGATGATAAACTAATAATTTTTCATAATACCGTAATTCAAACATCCCAGTCGTGATGCTGTACGAATATTGTTCTTGCGGGCTATTTTTGTAACGGACAAGAAAATTGGTTTGCCTTGTTGTATTATATAGAAATACTTATCCCGGTGTCGAGCTGAGCGACAACTACGCAAGGCGGCCGATAACAAAAACCTATACCGCGCGGCATTATCTGGGATTCGTTCAATCCCCGGAGGTTTCAGCATAGAATAGAACGTTAATACAATCATAAGGATATACCCCTGTTTCAGTATTATTTGCAACGAAATTACCCACGATTTTTGTCGGAACATTTTCATCGATACACACGGAGCAAAGTAGATAAGTGCTACAGTATGTTTTCTGAATAATAGCCGATGCTCGTTTCAAGGATAATTTGTTTGAACATTAGAACTGTGGTTTTACCAAAAACTATGTTGTTTTATTTCCCAATAGTAACTCGTCCTCGCTTCGGGGACTTATTTCTTGTTTTCATCGTCTATTGAGCGTTTTAAATCTGATGTTAAATAAACACTTAATGTTTAAAAAATAAACAATAATTCTTGCACATTTATTTTGGTAACAAACGTTGTGGTTTTAATTAATTGCCATATTTTAGTGGTTCGATGTTGCCATTGTATAAGTACCAACATAACTTAAAGTTTATAAGGTTTGATCTCCCCAGTTCTATGAATAAGAAACTTTTAAAATAACCACTAACAAGCTCCGGAGACGTCGCTGGTCTCTCGCTCAGTTTGATTCTGACGCGTCTAGTCATATTGCAATCTCATCTTGCTAGTTGCTTATTTAGCTTGTTAGCCGGAACTCTAATTCTAGAATGAGGCCACAGTGATTACCTACCACACGTAGCGTGATTATCCGTTTGTCTATTCATATAAATCACGCTACGGTTCTAAGAATTGAAAGAAAATTGAGAATTGAATTATACAAAAGAGGATATTAAATTAATACTATTAGAATTATGAGCTTTGTTAGCTTTAAAATGACGACTTCTCCGATTGAAACTACGAAACTGATTTATTAATAACACAATTTTGCGAATTCAATCTCTTCGTGTTTATTTTCTTTGAAGTGTACAAAGATTCGAGTTAAGAGAAAGAAGAATAATAATTTTTAAAAGGTAAATGTTATATTAGTGACTCTAATCTTGACAAAGGTTAATTGACCGTTATCTTAAGTATTTTTTGAAATTTTAAAACTAATATTATTTATATTTTATTTTCTTCGAACCTTGTACATATATATGAGACACGTTTTATACAATTTTCCCATAATTATCCAACATGCGATAAAGCTCGAATGAAGTGCTTGAAGTTGAAGTTCATGAGGACCTTCACAGGGATACCATTGTGCGAAGCGAACGACGAGGATTTACGACTATTCGCAGGAGCACCGATGTGCCTTCTCCAAGTCTTCTCTTCTTCAAAGACGTTAACTAGATAATATTTTAAAAGTCACAAAAAATTTAAGTAGCTAAATACTATACTATAAGCAACAGTTACCATCAAAAGAAAATTATTATATAATACAAAACTTACCTAAACCGAAAGGAAACACTTAAATGGAAGTTTTAAAATTTAGTCGGAGCCGTCAAATAATTTTGTAGCAAACAAAAAAAGGCAATAAAATTTTTGGCCCAAGTAATTAACATAAATTTAATAAATTACATGTTAACAAAGAAGTTATTTGCAATTTTGTACAGATTCCCCATTCCCGGCTCTAAACGCGCGGGCAATCTCCGGGATTCCGGCGCAAAACCGAGCTTATTTCACGCATGCGAAATGCATAATTAACTTATATTAACATACGACTCCGGGTTCACGACTCCGGCTTAATCGCGGCACAAGATGCCTTTTGAGATTATGAGCGACAGCCGCCGGTCTCACCAACGGCGAGTAACGCGAGCGAAAAATCATTGTATCCTACTGGCGTTCTATTGAAACTGAATATATAAACGATTTTCGCTTTTTACGTTATTAACTTGATGTGAGCATAACTTACCACCATAAAGGTAACAGGAAAAATATTTAGCTGTCCTCACAATATCTTAAAAACTTTCCCCGTTATGTTATTTTCTTGTTTCTATACTGTCGTTTGCGTGTTTTATTTTCCATATTTTTCCGACATCCACTAAGGGTTGAACGGCAGCGAATTCCAATATAGTTATGTCCCAGTCCATTTCTTTATAATAAAAAAATATTTTTTGAGTTTCTTACAACGCCTTCATTTGAGTGGGTAGTTAAAATTTACAACGCTCGTTATCTCCAAACAATAAAACACACGACCTGAACATCACCCCCATCTTTGGTAGGTCACGAAGGCGACGTTGCACGAACCCAGTGTCATCCGATCAGTTTATTGTTAGGGAAAGCGTCAAGGTGACTGAATATAATTACTCAGATTAAGAGCCTTGTACATTGTTCGCTTTGTACTAGCACACATTCTCTTTGCGCAGTCAAACGTGACGATCCAAGAATGTACCGAGCTGAATGTTTAATGACCGACTCGTATTGGACGTTAAATTAAGTTATTGTTACAATTTAATTGGTCTTTGAATCGATTATCGAGATATTCATTGATTCGATTATCGTTATATTCACTCAAGAGCCGCGGTGTGTCTTTAAATATAAAAAAAAATCAAAGTGTCGTCTTATATTTCGACATTGTTTATGGCTTTGAGTGGATAATCGATATTTACAATCAAGCGTGGTGACTTTTTAAATGTTCGAGATAATCAGAGTTTCTTACCAGACATTTGAATGGCTAACCGACGTTTACAATCGCGGACAACGGCTCCTTGAACGTAGCGTCCGCACACGTGTTTAGTTAATTGACCATTGAGTCGAACAGCTGGAAAATAAGTGATTGAAATTTATGATTTTTTATTTTTATCAAATTTCTGAATAGATTTGTTCTAAATTCAAAGAGACAAATATTACAATCCACTTAATGTAGAACGTGGCGATAGGAGCTTCTTCGGCTCTCGACTAAGCGCGTTTGCGTTACAAATAATCCGCAGTTGACGAGAGGCCAAAAATTAGTCTTCACGCCCCTCACTTTTTGTGGAGATTAACAGCTCTCGAGCAATATGATCCCGCCTTAACAAGCTGCTTTGAGCGTTGTGCTGCGTTTCTGCTCAGTAGCACTGTCTTCGTGCAGCTCATTACAATATATTTAGCTTTATAGTCGATTTTATATCTGTGAAAATTTTAATTATTCCTAATTTTGACTCGTGTCGTGTCAAGCATTTATTATAAAGTAACGAGAGATAACACATTAATGACGTGATTTTATTCAACGAATTTTATTCGATTTTATTTGTATACATGGTTTTGAGTTATGAAGGGCGTACTTTAAAAAGATAACGCCAGCAGGAAAAGAATTGGGCAGAGAAACCAAACTATCCCTATTGTGTTTTATGAACGTCACTGTTAGGGTAAACTTCAAAGAAATAACCCCCTGGACAGTAAAAACGGTTAAAATATTCTAGATTGAATCTGTAAAGGATCTGTTATTATAACTTTTAAAATCATTATCTCAAAGTGCATAAGTTTAAATAATATAATTTAATAACAATAGAATATAGCGGATGTAGACATTATATTTGTTGACATAAAGAAATTATATTAGTCTGATAATCATTAGAGATATATGATTATGACGGTATTCCAACACTTACTCATTCGAATACAAGTCTTAAATAACGATTTATTTTTATTGTGCAGTATTTTCCTTTTCGCAAAATTAATAAAATTGTATATCAATAATACATAGCCTTTAAAACTGGTACATATTGTTACTAAACTTAATGTTTGGTGGGTTCAAATGAGGCTTGAAATGTGTAATAGTTCTGTTTAAGGTACAAGTACATCACATATGTCAAAAATACATAACAATAGTATGAGCGCTCGCTTCTTTTCGTTGACAGAATTACAAGTGATATAGTTTATTACACTTGCCCGTTCAAACGCGGCATTGTAAGTTGAGGGATGGCAAATGGCAGGATTTCAAGCATAATGGGCGAGTTACACGTGTCAAGTCACTTGGGGCGTGCTTCTTCTGAATATAATGGTCTCGTATCGTGTACGTTACCTTTACGATGTGGAGCTTAGGATATTATCCTTTTACGAGTGCCCGTAGCTTTAGTGGTTCATTTTCCACGATGTTTTTATTATATTATCCACTGGAAGGTTCTCACCATTCTATGCATTCGACTGTACAATTGTACCTCTGTATTTTGTTACAGTGAGCACTTGTTATTTCGTCAGATAACATAATGCAGAGTTTTGTGTTTAGTAGCTTTAACTCCTTTAATTATTTACGTTTCTAGCTTCTCCGGCAAACATAATTTTGTTTTTTTTGTTGTGAAAATTTCCTTAGGTGAATTTAGCTGTTTTTGTTCAGAAAAATCCTGTGGGTTTGCGTTACCGACATGCTTAAGATTCTTATATGTTTGATGGCAGAAGAGGCGTCCAAGATGGTATAAGTGTCTGAACTAAAAAATTGCAAGTAAAGAAGGGAAGCATAGAAAATATTCGCTCTGCTCAGATATCTACGATTTCTAATAACGCCATCTAGCGACGAGTTATGTCAACACAAATAACGCTAAAATGTTTTCCGTGCTTAATACGTAGTAAATTGTTCATGGCGATCGATTGAACTATATGAAAAGTTAATGTGGTAGCGCGCCATCTCGCGGTCGTTGACAACAAAGCGGATAGCCTACAAATTTCTCCACGGATAAATGCAATGCCATTTAAATTTGTGCTAACTTGCACTGTGATCGTTCGAACGGTGTCGGAGTCTATTTACGTGGAATGTTTATAAATATAGATTTATTTTGTTAACAGTATCAACATAATTAGGTATTCTTACGTTTTTAAGGTCGGACTGGCACGAAATGCTTTTAGCGTTAAGCTCCCTTTGTTCATGAAAATTTGTGTAAGATTTAATTATTAAATTACCATGTACCGTCACTCTGACTATAAGCTTTATTTTTTCACACTGTACTGTTGCAGTGAGAAAATATTTGCTGTGCAGAAATTAAGAATTCGCAGCCGTCCAAGTTTTTACGCCATTTCATAAAAATACACAGTTTAACTTTAGTTCAGGGACGACGGCGCGAAATCAAGTTTTACCTGTGGGGACTGAAACTGGTTTAGTTTTTATTTATTTGACTTTATGCCAGCTTTGTTATATTCTTCTTTATTTGATATTTATGCGTAGATAATATGACAGTGATAAATGTAATACTAAAGTTCACTTCATACTATTGCTACATGTAAGCTACATGCGTAAAGATGGTATTAATCAGTACAATTTTACAATCACGCTTCGGTTGATGGGTATGATTGCGATTATCGACAACCATGGATAACTCCTACTAATGTACATCTTCGATCTGTCCGTATGATGATCCTTCTTTCTTTTTGAATACACCTAATGGTCCCAACACTGGACGCCGCGACATCAAAACATGTCACACGCGGTGTGGTCACGGCGCAACTGGGGCGCGCGGAACGAGCGAATGGCATTTTCAAAATGTCGTTTAAAAAAATTGAATCAACCGAACCACTCCGCGAGACAATAACACACACGCGGTAGCAATCGTTACAGCATAAATATTTCGGACGCGGCGTTTAAAAACAACTAAAGTTTAATTTATTCGCTGCATTGATATTCTTTTTATCCTCCTATAGATAATTCCTAGTCAGTTTGGTAGCCAACGAAAAGTCCCGGCTCCGACTCCTGGTCCAGGCTAACACGGTAGATTGATGTTTGGTCTTGGCCTTGGTTGACTATGATTACACAACCTAGTGCAACGAAGTTCATACCTCTTTAATAACAATAAAATTGTTATTTAATAAATATACGTAAATAAATTAATAAATAAACGTTTACACACTCACACCCCCGCACTAGAATTCCCTGTGTTACGGGTAGCATGGACATACATACATATGACATCACACCCATGACCCGAGAACAAACATTTGTCTGTCACGTAAATGTCTGCCCCGGCCGGGAATCGAACCCGGAACCCATCGCTCGGCAGGCAGGGTCACTACCAACTGGGCTATGGGGTCGTGAATGTCACACACATTGTTTAAATAGTTGAGAATGTACAAATATGTTAATTAACCTCATGGTACGTGGTTCATCACAACCCATAAAGGTCGTACTGCCGCACTCTGAATTTATCTAATGATGTTAAGAGGACATGCCACAGTTCACCACGTTGGCAGTGCTATGCGCGTCGGTGTACTTCGTCGGTGTGTATACACCTCTCTCTCTCGCGCATTACAATTCAAATTTCCCCACTGCTGGGCTCGAGTTTAATCTCACAATGGGAGGGTGTAAGGCCGTAATCTGCCACTATGTCGAAATCTCAAGCATCAAAATTTCCTCACGACGATTTGTTTTATCAAATCAAATGATAATTAACTTGTAATACGCACATAAGCTCATTCGATGAAAGACCGGAACGTGTAACGCCCGGATTAATTCCCTAATTGATGGAAAATAATTGAATTTTCACTTTAAGAATAAAATTAAGCATTGATGGACATTTATCGAAAAAAAAAATGAATTCTAATATAGAAATAAATATTTTTTTAAAATAAATAAAAAAATGACATTTGCTTCATGTGGATCAATGGATTTAAACTTAAAATTGAAACTATATTTAACGTGTCTAAATCAACGTAAGTGTTCATAACTACAAAACATTCACAACACACAAATTTAGTCTGCGTCACTCGATTCGTAATAGTTAAACATTATTATTTAACAAATACCTTTATATATCGCAAATAAAGCTATCTAAGTAGTTTGAGTAGCTACTCGTACGCTGTGTACTCGAAGCGTCGAGAATTAGCGCGACTACATAACTCCTGCAAAAAAAATAACAAATAAAGCCTACTTCTTTATATTAACATTGTTTTGATTGCTTCCACCAAATAAGAAGCCACGTTCGTCTTTAATTAAAATTTTCAAAGCTCCTTCCGTTGCAGACATTATCGTGGCCGTTTCGGAGAAGCACCATTATTTATTATTCATACACAAAGGCTTTTAATATTAGTCAATATTATTATTTACTTGATTAACTTTAGAATAGATCTTTGAATTATAGACAATCTTTTGTTTATGACATCCTTCTAACTAAACAATGAGGGCCCCTCGTTCTGTTCGTCGGGCGACACTTGCAACTTCCTCAATTGGGACAACGAATGTCGGAATTGGTTCTCGAATTTAAATTAAATATATTTATAGAGTACTTAACAATTTGTTTATTATTTTTTATAACCACGATGCACGGTATAAGAGGTGGCGACTTAATGCCAAAAGCATTTTCTACCAGTGAACCCTGGGGCAAGGCAGATATCGACGACGTGTAAAGTAATTCTAATGGTGCTTTTGGTTGTGGTGGGGTTTATCCTAGTGTAGGGTTTCATATGTCAACGATACGGAGGCACCCGGTGGTGAAGAGTCTATCACGCAGTTCTGTTTTTAAAAGTGCAGAAGTGTGCTGAAGATCGTATATTATTTGTAACGTAATGATATAACATATTTGTGTGTATATGGCTTACATATATGGAAGGATATGAACGAATATAAAATGTTATTCCTTCCAAAATAAATTAATTGATCGATTTCACTATCAGCGGTGTATTTAGAACTCACTCTCTACAAACGTATTGTTAGTATCATAAAATATAATAACGCGATAAATATCTAAAGTTAATTATTGAGCCTCACAGGTGCAGATGTAGTGTTAGTATTTTACATAAATTAATTCAATAACTATGAAGTGATTGGCGTTGAAGGCTT
>DWPT01004387.1:0-13292 GCA_018251895.1 Agathymus mariae mariae
TAAATCACTGGGCTTACCGCTGCCATCTTGGCTGGTAATGTATCGGTGATCAGGTACTGTAAGTGTCCATAGACTATGGTTACAATAATCATTTTAACATACAGTCGTGCGCCGAGCATCTTTCGGCAAGAGCAAAGATCAAACCAAAACTCATTATCTAACGTAAAAAGCAAACGAAGGACCACGCAGGTCGCCTCATGGTAAAGCTCCAGTTCCTTTCATAGTCGTTCGAAACACCAAAAGTACTAACACGTTGTTGCAGGAAGCAATTCTCTCTGAAGTAACGAACTCTCATTTTAACCAAACATAACAACCCTTAATATCAAATCGATTACGATCTGTTTATATATCGATGGGATGCCATTAAACATAAACACTAAATTATCACCATAATTCTTTGTTCTGAAAACCACAGTTTTAGTTGTGTCCCGAATGTAATTTCAGTCGAGGGATATTCGAGGCAGGCGGGAGCGCCGTTCACGCGTCCCGCAGCCATTTTCTGCGCGAACGGAACTCTATATTGAATACAATTCTAATACAAAACACCTTTCACATTGGTCGCGAAAAACTGCCACGTCTTTTTGTCGCTACACAAAACATTTGCAACATGTCAAATATAAGCGTAAAAACCAGGGTTATGTTAAGTATATTTAATCTGAATCGCTTTTAGTAAATACTTTATTTTTAATCTTTATTTATGAAACGAATATATTGAAACGGATATTGATATAGATGTAGTGAAATCCGAGAATGTAAGGCAAGGTGCAAGCGCTTGGAGTTCGTGAAAAACAAACGCTGATGTTGTGGAAAGGTCGCGCGCCGCGATCGGGCCATTTGGTACTGTTTTCAATTTGTCGGTCGCGACCATACATCAGCGGCGGCACGCAGCGGAAATCGCCCCAACTTTAATACACTTACGCCTGACATTTTTCCGCCCATTATGCATTCTTCTAAACCGCTGCTTTCTATAAGTACTAGGTAATTCGTCGTATCCCAATTCGCTGTTATTTGCAACCGTTCACCAGTAAGATTGATTTGATTAGGATTGAGATCGTTCCCACGTATAAACCACGTGAATATGCCTTAGAGTTGGGTAGATATGCCTTAGAGGTAGGTATATACGTAACCGTTTGTTTAGAATACTTTTAAATCAATTCAGTTGTCACAACCAACTCTGTCGACAAAAATATCGAATTAGGGGTCAGTTCGCAATTGTTCTCAAACATTTGTCGTGGAAATAACAAGTCGACATCGTTTGTCAGCTGCGATGATAAATGTGCGCTTGTAATTGAATCGAGAGAGTGCACTATGTTTTCATAAACGAAACGAAACTAACTCGCCAATACAGTTTTTACCAAACTTTTAGATAAGTGAATTGTATTTTAACAAGTACCAGTAGGACTGATATTACTTTGTTTTTAATATAGATTCTTTGGTGCCGCAAATAAGTTGTGTTGGTAAGCTCCTAAGCTTTATTTTAATGACATTAATGTAGTGAACATTTTGACTATACTAAATTCTTAGTGGATGTATAAGATGCGCATACGCTCATATATATTTATTTAAACTTCATTGACCATAATAACAAGGTATTACGGTACAAATGCCGAGCTTAATGCTTAAGCATTTTCTACCGACTAACCATTAGGCTAAACTGATCAACATGAATAACAATATATCTGCAGTAAGAACATCTATTTCGCGGATGGCGTACACATATCACAAGTGATCAAGATCCAAGAATATATACTTATTAAATATAAAAATTTTAATCGAACCTGAGACCCTTGGCTCCTGCGGCAGGCTCAGTACAAACTTTGATACAGGGTCGTTTATATTATTTGCTAACTGTCCTGTTTACTGGAGTTTGTTAATACAAAACACTTATTTATACAGATGTTAAAAATATATGTAAACTGAGACATATTCGTAATTATATAGAAGGGCGATTTTGCTTCAACTAAAGTTTATATTTATTGACTTTACCAAAAAAGGAGAGATCAAAAATGGAGCCAAGTCGTGCATGAGTTGCGTTTTTGAATTTCGGTTAAAGTTTAAATATCTTCTATCTAGTTGAATTCCTATATAACATATACACCAAACAATATCATCATCATAGTATTTCATTCGAAATATTGTCTATCGGACATCCAGAAGTGTGTTATGTTTTTGATGAGGGAGGAAGCCACCTATTGACAGAAATAGTTATGTTATAAAAAAATTGTTGAAATTGGGAATATAAGGTAAATACATGACTAAATAAGCGCATAAAATTACAAAATATTAGATTCAATATAATTGCTCGCAAAAGTGACTCGAAATGTTTCATTAAAATACGCAGTGGTTATCCGTCGTACCTCATTCCATCGAAATTGGCCGACACACTGCCGTGTGTCAACATTCGTATTAACAAACGCAGGCTAGAATCAATTATCACATATATCTAACATAACAGACTTAACAATTTGAACTTGGCTGTCTGTTCACACCAGTATGTTGTTTCATATACAATCCAAAATAGCAAAATATATTGCTAAAACAAACGTAAAATCAGATAAAATAGTATATTATACCTTCAATGTCGTTACGTAATTATACGTGTTCTTAGAACATTCTTTGTTGCTTAGAATATCTAATCAGAAGAATTTGTTGAGGCCAATTAGATGTCTGGTTGCGGTCGAGTTACCTTTTATGGATTATGTATACGAGTTCATTATTTATATTACGAGTAAGTACACCTAACTGCACATTGAATCTTCCATTGCCTTTTAAATAAAACGTATTAATTAACTACTAGGTATGTAAAAACAACATATTCTTTTTATGTCAATAGCCGACAAACGAGCAGATGATTTATCTGATGTAACGTGGTAATTGACGCGCACAGAATACTGAAGGCATCACTGACAAATTTAGAACTAAAATGGAAGCAAGGATTCCGTTTGAATTGGCTTTCCGACTCTGTAACTGAAACACCTTCACTGCAAGATTAACGAGTATCATCGAGATTAAGCTGAATCATCATGATTAAGCTGAGGCATCATAGTCTCGTCCGTTATTCATGAAGATGCATCACGAGCACGGATGGTTTGCATAGATTCAAACATGGATGCAGTCATTGTTTCTGTGCTTGGCTACAGTCCGATCTCATTTTTACTTGATGGTAAGGAGAATTTCGGATAGGAGCTCGGATGACGTTCACATTATAATTGGACGGTAGTTCCAGTTAAATAAACTAAAAAACCTCAAATAAAGTTTCAGCTGTGTTGAGTTCCTATTGATTTAATTAACATAAATGTACCCCTAGTCCTGAACTGATATGTTATGAAACACATCATTTTTAAGCATAGACAACCAACTTTCTTATCGAAACATAATTAAGCTTGAATCGACTTGGTTCTCCAGCAGGATTAGCTGACTGACCAAACAGACGTTGCTCTGCCATTATATTGGAACATAGAAAAAGCTAGTAACTTTAACCACCACTCATCGGATGCTGGATAATCGTATTGTGTAGATCTAACTTCAATAAATTATATACCAGTGCTTAAATAATGTAATCTATGCATCAAACGTTCATGGTGAATTTGAAACAATCCCTATAGAATATACAAGTATATTGTTACGTGATGATTCGATATTCGTAAAGAAACCCACATAAATTTTACAACCCACGCTTAGTGTATATTCATTGTCATTCGTTGATCTAAAAAAAACAATTTATTCCTGTAGTTTTTTCTCAGTTTGGAACTTTTATTTCGCATGTCAATATCGCCGACCACACGGCGCGACCGCAAGTAAAACAGGTGTCGTGTTCTTCTTTTGCGGGCTTAATAAACGTAACTTAATAATGGCTGTGAAAATGATTCACGTATAAGTATATGCCTTCTTGAAAGCACTTGTACTATTTCTATTTATGTCGATCGCACATCATCGACCGAGTGAATGACTTTAGTTAGTAGAAAGATGGATGACCACTATTTGAACTCTTTAAGGTTTCTGGTACGCTTCGGAGGACACAATAGCATAGTTATATAACAGTGGATTAAGGCTTTGAGGCGGTATAATAGCGACTGATTAAAGTGAAAAATAATTCCAACGTTCTGCACTAAAGCAGCAGAGTGGGGACACCTAAACTTAAGACTATCTCAATTATGAGAAGTTATCTATGCAGTACAAGTACAGATTGATTTCTTCGTCGTACATCGTTCATCGTACAGGTTAAAGTCATTGAATATCTCTAAGCTTAATATGCCGTTAGTATATGCACTCATATAACTTTAGTAAATTCAGCATACTGAAGTTAAACGTTTCTTAGTAATAACCATTTAGCAAATTATTAATAACAGATAATTATTGTCTCAGTGAAGATTGGGTGAAATAAAAATTTCCAACACTTGTGTTGGTTTAACCCTCCACCAATCTGCAATATAGCAGCGTGGTAGAGTATCCTCTAGATATCAACGATTACGGAGATACCCATGCCTGCAGTGGACTGCTAAAGAGTTGGAGTCATTGTCTCAGTATGAATTATACTTATATTACTATTAAGTAATTTATTATTTAATAATAATAAAAAATTACATTGTATTAATGAGTTCAACGTCATCACAATTCATTATTATCCGATTGCTTGGACCTGGAACACTGTGCTGGTTACACTAAACTACCTTGAAAATGTAGCTGATAGTGGATAGTTAGTCTTTTTTTTTTGTATAATTTTTTATGTTTAATTAATTAATTTATAATCATGCAGTTATCAATAGTTGCTACTTGTATTATGTATTACTCTTTACTTATTAACTATAATTAGACTTTACAAAAATTTTCAACATTAAAAAATAATTTATAATCGTCATGTTATTCATAGTTGAGTTGTAATAGGTTTCGTATAATCCATTGTACACATTGAGGAGACGGCACCTGCCTTAGTTACACGAATGTGTGTGGTCAATACCAGGATCGGATTTGCGTCGTTATTAATTCCGCTAAATTGAAATCCGACCCGCCTCGCACTCGCTGTTGACTCCGCCAATGATTACCCGTCCGGTTTCAAACTTAACCGCTCGCTTTGAAACACGTCACACAAATTAACCTTTCAATTTTGACGCGTATCACAGTCGGGTCCGTGTATGTGCGGACAACTCAATTATTGGCCGCCCGGGTTTAATAGCAAATTGATTAAATACCACAGTCTCGAAACATTTTTTTTTATTATAATTCGTATTCATTATTAAATTATGCAATCGAATATAATATGGTATAACATTTGAAAATTATTTACAGTTTTATGGACTAATGAAAAAGCTGATCAGCCACCTGATGTTAAGGAGTCACCGTCACCTATGGACATGTGCAAACCCAGAAGGGTCGCCAATGCATCGCTAGTCCAGAAGGAGTGCTCTTTTTACGCCTCTTTGAAACAACCGAATATCATAGCAATCCAGTAACATACCCAAAGAAAGCTCATTCCACGTGTGATGTACGCCGTAAAAATTATCTCGAAAATCAGACTGTAGTACAAAATCTCCGACTTGTAGTACAACGATGAAATGGTGACGTAGGCAACCAGTTTCTAAATAGTTATTCGAAGCAGTCATCATTATAAAGTCTGTAGAACACGAAGTAACAGTCAATGTGTCAGAGATAGACAGACGGCCGACAGATATTACCTTCGACAGCCTTAGCTTGTGATCAGAACTCTCGACCTTCTAAGGAGTAGCCTACTAGTGGCTCGGCAATTCTGCCAATGTACTTAGCTCTTAGGGAGTCCCGACATCTATTTTGCATTGGGTACATGGAAGGTCAGCAAAAAGGCCAACAAGGGGATGTGAAGCTGTAGTGTGACATTAGTGATCTCCAGGACAAGTAAGTCGATAAGTTTTTTGGGTCCTTACACTGTGTCGGCTGAAAAGATTATGAGCTGCCGGCATGACAGACGGATGTGTCACAGTTTCCCCACGGGTGGCCAATATGTACCACTCCGGTCTCTAACCCTGGCATTTTGTACACGGAAGATTCATCGGGTGTAACTGGCTAAAGTACCGATACATCGCACGTTCGCAGGCAGGAGGGCTTTAAAGGGCCATATGGCATATAGCTTGATAGATTACCCTAGGGAAAAGGAGGTGATGGGTTGAAGAAGTACTGGTTCTAAAGCCCCCTGCTGGAACACGACAAGTAGTTTGGTGACTGATGATAATAGTAATAATAATATTATTAACCTTAATAATAATAAAACGTTGCGCATAATCTTACGCCCTGGTTTACCGCCATATTAGTGTAAATATAAATAAATATTCCAGACCTCTAGATACAACTATATATGTATATATGGTATGTAATGTTTTTGAACGTGGTATATACATAATTTTATAAGATTAAATATAAAAGATTACGTTACAATATTACTTTCAACTTCCATAATCAGCCGATACTTTTTCTTAAACCAAAAATATCAATTGTGTTTTTACACAGTTTATTAATTTTACCATAACATAATCGTGAACTTTCATAAATAATTTAAAATTATACTTCGTCATTATGCATACGAAAACTGTTATGTCGAACATTTTAATACTTTTACAAAAACACATAGCTACTTAGCAGGCGCAATGGCAAATTGCATTAATCGCACAGCCGACAAATACTTCAAAGTGGTCGGTACAAACAACGTGAGGTTAACATTGAGTATAGAGCGGTACTAATTTCGAGGCCTGTTGGTGCGCGCCGGCCCACTGAACATTCAAATTGCCGTGGCGGTGGACCGTTCTTGCTAGTTCATTACGGCTCGATGTTTGCTACTCCACGAATGAAGTACTCGCCGCCATCAGGAGGAAATGAGCGCTTTCTATGAAGGGGGTATTAACCTCGTTCAGTAATTCATTGCTCACCGACTAATATCGCTTCCCAGTCGACTCTACCAATTGAAAATGCTTACAAAATACGAGAATAGAATAAACGCGAATGTAATGTTGCACCGATTGCAGCACTCGACTGAAGTTAAACTTATACTTAATCTAATGGTAAACAATTATACAACCATGTATCAATTTTCTGTAATAATACATTGTAGATGCTAACGACGATTGGAAACTTAGCCTTCTGGTCAAGGGATTTTGATTTTAAAAATTGTATGTAATTTGAAATTGATTGTAACTTTTTTTGATGAAGTTTCAATCCACCTTTCTGGATATCTCCCAAACGATCTCAAATGCATGAATATTATCCTTCCACTTTAACACCTTTAAAGGAACTTCAAAAGCAGTAATTATTCAGTTTTGTAATACTTAATTGCATTTCCTATCCAATATTTTTTTAAATTTTATATCATTTAAATTTATTTAATACCGTAGTAAAGTAAAACCGTACAAAATATTTCTTATACATAAAGAAATTTTAATATTTAGTACCAGGGTACACAGAGTGTTTCGAGACCCAAGTAATAAAGCGTGGACACAGTTTGTCCCCTACTTAATGTTAACTTGCCAAATTTGCATAAAATCGGCCGAACGAAGGCATCGTTTCAAACTTTTGACTGTACTTTAAAAGCACTCAAATCAAAATGGCCAATAATGGGCGACCTCATTTTTGATATCACTTCGATTTCCACCCACCCGGACACTTTTGAGAATAAATTACAACCTTTATGAACAAGCTATATTGCTGGCTTGTTTATATGAATCACGTTCGAAGCCGATCTTTTTCTATATTTACAAGTATGCACTGATAGTGAGCAATTAAAATGAAACAAACAAAAAATATATAGGCTTGGTTTTGACAAACTGTATAAAATATGTTAAACATAAACCTTAACTATATATTGCCATTTCTGCTGTTAAATTGAATGGGGTTTAGGCCGAACGGCACATATTTTTACTTTATCAAAGCATTTTATTTATAGTTGCAAATTACACTTCGAAAAATATGACACGAGATCTCTTGGGAGAATACTTGAAAAAACTAGGTTATCGCGGATTTAATTACAGTCATATTATATGAAGTTGAGGAAATATTTAAAGCAGTTATTTATGAGCAATGCTTTACCAACATCATTTGTGCTCGCTAATCTCTTATGTTGTTTAAAGAGAGTACGCTTCTGTTATGAACTTTTTTCATATCGGTATGTGTTGAAACTTTTGCATATTGTAGAGAAGTGGTGACAAACACTTGAAAACCAGCAGAAGATAAGAGAAGAATTAGTGTTATTGACGAAATGACGTTGTATTTTTTATCGTTCCTCATGATGTAAAAATATTTTTATGATAACGTTGGGCAATTCCGTAAATGTTTATTTATATATGTGCAAGTGTTACAATGCATTTTATATCTTGATTTTGCTTCGCACCCTACTTCGTTAAATTTATTATTATTTAAAATAAGCTATAAAGTATATTATATAAAAAATATATTCAACAATTACGTTGACATTCATTTCTGATGCTGATATGGTTCGTTATCGATTATAAATTAATTTTATGCTTGTAAATTATTGACGTCAATGTGATTAAGACTACGCAAATAGAAATTCAATTACCTCCATACTAATTAACGGCAGTATATTTTATATCACACTTATCTACGCCTTTTTTTTAATTCTATAATTTAAAAGTTAGTGTTAGTCAATTCAATAAATATTGCCAACAATATTTAAGGATTCTGTGCAGTCAATAGCGCGATTAAACAGTATGTACAGCGCCACCATTAACATACATTCGGTTCAAGATCCTTAGTACGAGCTAAGTTCCAAGCTTGTATTGTTTTCGATTTTAATAACTTTGTTCCTTCATTACTATTTTAGATATTTGCCACGATAACAAATTTTCAGTATTTTTTGTCTTTTTTTTATATTGAAACTAAATATGTATTATGATTAAAATAATACAGGCGTTTCAAAATTAAAACAAATGTTCATATGATCACCGTGGACTAATCAATAGTTTTTATATCTAATTCTAAAAACTACATAAATAAGACATATTAAAAATTCAATATAAACAATGTTTCATGTATTGCCTATAAAAATACCCAGAAGAACATAACGACTTGTAAGTATTTTTTACTTTGAGCCCACATCTTGATAAACAAAAATTCTAAGGACCTCTGTAATAAGCGTTATCTCTTCAGGGCGTTGAGTTAAAAGCGATTGATGGTGGACGTCAACGAGTTCATTCTTAATTATCGATAACCCGCATGAGGTCGCGGCTTCCTGCCAGTCTGCCGCTGCGACTTCAGAGTGTGAAGCAGACTCTTTTTCACTTAACTATTTTACTGTTAATCTAGCATTACAAATAGTGCGTCTATTTTATTAATGAGTTTAATAATCTTCATACTTACTTACTGTACACCAACACAACTATCAAATCACGTATAAAAAGTTATATTGTCGTAGTTCATTAATAAAGTAGACATAGTGTAATATATAATGTTTAATCAGTTATAAAATGAATATTTTATATTTTTTTACAACACTATATTAATAAATCCATTAATTAAAAAGTCTATCGTGAAAGTAAAACTTATTACCTATTAAGTTTTATGTTGAATAAAATTATGCGCTGTCGAATTCACTTAAAGAAAAATTTATTGAGAAATTGGTAATTTAAAGTTTCCAATACACACACCAGATACCAGTATCTGAGGTAAAATGACGTAATTCATGGTCTTCGGCGATTACAAAATTTACTTGGTATTGGAATCTTAATCTATTTTCATAATTTTGATTTAAAGCCCTGAAGGGCTAAGAAACACTGTCCTTCATTAACTAACCTAACCTAACCTAACCTAATTCTCGCGTTTTCGTACTTTTGCAAGATAGCATCAATAAAACGAGTTTAAATAAGTCATTTTTCAAAATTCTACAAGTAAAGCGCTCCTTGCCCCATTGTAATACCATGCAGAAGGCAGTTGGATCGGTGTCCTCCAGTTCTTCCTTAATTCAACGGTATATTAAACTGTTAGTCCTGATTGATTTGATTTAATGATTGACAATCGAGCAGACAAGCCATGATGGTAAGTGGTCACCGACGCCCATGGACATCAGTAAGATCAAAGGTATCACTGATGCGTTGTCGGCCAGGAAATGAGAAAAAGGTGAGAAAGAAAGTACTGGCTCTCAAGCCCCCAGGCGGAAGACGTCGAGTCGTTTCGCGGCTGACTCAAGCAGGAGGGTAATACGTACGTACGTACGTAATTTCGTAGGCATTCGACCAACGTAGTAACTTTCAAAACTTGGATTAGCCAATAACCTGGACAAACCAATAGAGCGGCTTCATGCTGCTTCAATTACGATGAGAATTGAAGCCATAAACATATACATGGTGTAATATTCCTGTTTTAACGAGTATGTATAGTTCCACTTGACGTGAATAAATGTAATTGAACTAATGAAGAAGGAATTTCTTAATTAGTGGTGTTTGTACGAGCCATGGGCCCACGTACTGTACCGAAACGGGTTAATTACAACCGATAACTCTTTAATTAACCTGCCTAATAACAGAGTATTTGCATTCGAGCCGCCAACGTAAGACCAATTAGGGAGTTATTGAAATTGATCGAAAATTCAGTTCATTTCCACATTCACAACACTGTTATCAATCAATAATGTTACGGTTGACTTACTCGTGAGATATTGACGGTGTAAACAAATTAAAAGTAGTAGTTTGATTGCACGTTTAATGTATTTTACTAATCAAGTATTTTTTATCTTTATATTTGTACCATTGCTACAAAACCGATCGGCAGGCGCCTAGACACATTTTCTGCGAAAAGAATGACTTAATAATGAATATTTGATAGTTGATATTTGTTGTGTTTACAACTTGTGATTATAGCTAGAAATAAGATTTTTTTAACTTAAAATTGGTACCAATATTGAGAAAGGACGGAAGTAAGTTTGCAAGTTGCTCTATAAACTTGGGATATTGGCGTCAACTCGAAGATAGATTCAGCGAGTTACAATCCAAATTTATTTGTAATATAGTAAACCCAAATGACCGGTAGATTACAGCATAAACAGCCTAAAAAGAACTTCCATGCCTATTGGTATTGGTCAACCATAATGGTTGACGGAAAAAGACCAGAACTCAGCAGCATGTGGATAGGATAAGTAATGAACATTCTGCCAATTCCGCACTAAGATTGAAAGATTGGTATACAAACATTTGTATCACATGAAAACCTGGTTGCGGACCGTCACTGTACCGCTCACTCTCTGATGTAACCAAGACGATCGTCATAGCTGTTATTGTCCGAGTACAGCGCGCGTCATAAGTCACGCCACCCGGGGTTATCAATGCTTTACTACAGGACGTAATGGGTGGAGGGCAAGCCTTTCTAATTATCTACGTTTACATAGTGTGAAATGTACAAACTTATCACCAGCAATTAC
The DNA here is from genome assembly GCA_018251895.1 of Agathymus mariae mariae. Lineage (NCBI taxonomy): Eukaryota > Metazoa > Arthropoda > Insecta > Lepidoptera > Hesperiidae > Agathymus > Agathymus mariae. Next base: position 11,390 of record DWPT01004387.1, read on the forward strand.
TACGCTATCGCAGTCGCCCACGGAAACAATGCATATTTCATATTACATTGCATCTTAATTAACGCCAACGTCGATATATTTTCTATATTAATTAAGCTGACGAGACATTGATATTCTTGGTAAACAAATTAATTAAAAAATATATATTATTTACCGACACTGTTTATTAAAACAAGGATCGAAAATTCAAGAAGATGGATTTTTATAAAGCACAATTCACACAAATCTCTAGTACGCAAGATCTTCACAATGTTGTCCTGTAACAAAGAAAAATCTTATCCGACTCTTTATAAATTATATAAGTACAAAACTATAATGAAATAACCAAACTTGTGTACAAAAAATATTTTTATAACATGTAACGCAGCTGAGGCTGTGATAACTTAGGGAACGGTTCGATTCCCAGCCAAGGCATACTGCTTGTTTGAAAATCGTGGCGTAGGTATGTGACTGTGTGAGTTAAGATTCTATTACATACATGAAATTAGCTTCTACATCTGACTTCGTTCGGATTGAAAAATTAATTATTATTTATACATGATTATTCAAACTTTCATATTTTTGCTATGATTACTTTGATTTTTAAATTAATATTTGAAAAATTCTACTTCTTCTAGAAAAGAAAATAACTGTTGTGAGTTAGGTGAATACTACAATACCAACCAAGGTGGCTGGGGCTACGGTGGGAACTAGTAATTAAATTAGGAACAGGAGGAAGCGTCATCGTCTCCTATTGAAAAACAAGGTTCGTAGCGATCTAATTACGTGTGCCTATTACCGACCTTCGTCGATAGAGTTGCCAATAATTAAGAAACTAAAGTAACATAATAAGTAGTTTGTTTCCTTATTATAGCGTTGAGCACTTATTTATTATCCAATTTGATTTACTTTGTAATATTTTAGTTTCCTCACATTAAAATTTGCAAAGAAATTACACATTAATGCAAGAAATCTTATAATAATAATAATAATGAACCTTTACACACTCACATCCTAGCACAAGGATATACCCTGTATTGCGGGTGGCATGGACATACACAAATATGACATCACAAACACCTGTGACCACAGAACAAACATAGAGACATAAACGTCTGCCCCGACCGCGAATCGAACCCGGGACCGCTCGACAGGCAGGGGTCACTACCAACTAGGCTAAGGGATCGTCAGAATAATGATAATTGTAATCCGCTTTCTTGATTGCTAAGTAATCAATCGTTAAAATTTATTATATGAATTTACAAAACGTATCCGCAACATAACATTGTTATTTATTTTTATCAGGCGCTATATCTATACTAGTAGCATAAAAAGAAAGAGTTAATGTCGTGAGTTTGTGTCTAAGCGGAGGGTAATCTTCTAAGATAAAATTTATTTACCACTTAATAGGTACGTTATTCCAAATGGACATAGGTTATGTTCAAATTTTTCAATTTAAGTTTTGTCGGAGAGGCCGCTAGTATTTACTATAAATAAAATAATAAATGCTCACACACTCGTACTCCCGCATTAGAATACATTGTCTAGCGGCATGTACACACATATTCCACACACACACACACACACACACACACACACACACATATTAGACATCACAAATATCCAAAACGATTATCCAAAACGATTGACTGTCATATAAACATTTGATCAGGCCGTGAATCGAACCTTCGCGGTCGGCATTCATAGTAACTAACTGAGCTATGAGGTCGGCCGGTTTTCCTATTTATTATTTCAGTTCAGTTCTTTACATTAGTTTCTTTACATTAAAAATAATGCAATAAGTACTAAAATATCTACCTAACATAGCATTTTACTATCTAATGTTAGTCGAACTTTCATATAACTATTAATACTTATCCCATGCAGAACGGAATAGATCTATTTCCTGGGATACATAAATCCT
>DWPT01004388.1:0-13291 GCA_018251895.1 Agathymus mariae mariae
GCACCCTTCTAAGACGATATGAAGACGTAACCAAATTATGCCTATTTCTTGTATCATGATTGTGTGTATCACTATTCAGTTTATACATATTTAAATTGTATTTAATAAATACTACATTACAATTAATACATTGACTGGCTATGGTGAGTACACCTATTTCATTAAATTTTTCCCTTAATAACTCACGTGACTTTAGTCTGTGTATAGCTCTAATAGATCTTTTCTGTCTTAAAATTAAACTTTTGTAACGGTTTATTGAAGTATACGATTGTCAGTGTAGCAATTGTAACGAATTTACGTGGTGTAGTTATAGTATTAAACATTGTGCGTTAGCAATTCTGGGTTTCAGGACGTGGTATACGTGGACGTGTGAATGTAATGTAATGTCAGTTCGCATTCACCTGCACTGTGCAGATAGTTAATCTAATACAAACACGTCTCTAGCCCTAACTGAGGAGACTTGGAGTGCACATCCTATTATCTAGGATCAATATTTTTTACGTTAGTAGCCGACAAACTAGCAAACGAGTCACTTGATGGTATGTGGTCACAGTCGCCACTGGACATCAGCAATACCAAAAGTATCGGTGATGCATTGACGATCAGGGAATGAGAAGAAAGTAAGAAAGAAATAAATTTTCCTTTTGAAGTGGTTTGCTTCTTTTATCTAAGTTCCTGTTGCTGTGGTTGTATCGGTACCTATAATTGCTAGAATTTTCAATTTTCTCGAGAAATGAAATTGAACTTCAGGTTATTCAGAATGTTTCCCTTAACGACTCACGTGATACAGCTCTTTTGTGCAATACAAGTATTAAGTCAATATCAGTTGATTTACTGTTCATTAGGATCCCATATCACACAAGACTATGACAACAAACAAGTCTAGCCGGAAATCGATAGAACAATAGTGGATGAGGTGAAGCCCCTCTCACCTAAGGCATAAAGGCGAGAGCATCTTGAAGTGTTCCCGGTTGTTGTTATTACTACGTGGGTTTGTAAGACTGCCGCCCTCTTCTTAACAACATGTACTATAAAAATGAACGGTCCTAGAAGCATTACAATTGATGGTCCTAATTATTTGGAATCACTCGTGCTAACAAACTGAATGCTACCTTTCAAATAGCACGCAATTAAAATTACTGTAGTATACTTCTGACTATGTTCTTGATGTAGGTAGTTGTGAAAATATTTAGTCGCTACCGTAACTTGTTCTTGTAATGTCCATTCATTAAATGTTGAGTTGATCTTGATGGTGAGTGGGCACCGATCCTCTAGGAATTATGTAATTGTAATTGCAAATAGAAATAGGTTTGCCACAAGTGGTTGTCCAATTCATGCAAACGTTAGGAAAATTTTGTCACTTGACGTTTTATACGTCATCAATATCAATTGTGCAACGTTCATGTATTTTTATGTCAACGTTCATAGTGGAGAAATTAATCATTAAATCAAATAACAAAATATTAAGAAGACAAGTTGCAAGGCAGTGACGCGAGCCATATTGATTTCGTTTGTGAAGAATATTCTATTTATATCTCAGTCATGTCTATCTTGGTATCTCTTTTTGATCGATTTAACCTAACATAGAAACGTAAAGGACGAAAGCACTACATAAATAACATATATTTGAATAAATATACTGTACACACAGTACAAATAAATCAATAAATCGTCATTATTATTAAGCTTTTGCCATTGTCGTATAAAAAACTTGGAAACTAGTTAAAATTCTATGACCCTTCTCAAACACAGGTCTGGAGATGTGATAAGCCAGCAAATTTAACACTCGGCTGGCGGCGCGCGAGGCGAGGCAGATAAAAAACGACACGACGTAATAAACCAGCGGTTGGTAAAATAAAATGGGGTTAAATTCACGCCAACCGTTGCTGCAGCGTCAGGGTTACTTTGATGAGCGATTTCGTATGAAACGGCACGATTACGTCACGGTATATCGCTCGATAAATAGCGAAATATACAACGGTTTTATTCTGACGCCGCGGAACGGAGCACGAGATTGTTTTCGAGTTGCGCAATTAGCCGTCAGAGTGGGAGGTGATCACTCTTGAATAGACAATATTTATTTTAAAATGAATAAATTGTGGTACTCTCTAAAATGAATAGCGGTATTTTGCAGAATGCGGGTACGTCAAGAATAAAAGGATCACAACTCTCCAGGACCGATGTAGTGCGCGATGATGCCATAAAATATAGAACTAAATATTACAATTGAGGAGGCGTGTAAATAGCACCCCCTGTGTAGGGTTCTGCATCCCTTTAAAGTTATGGCGAATAATAAAATTAAATCAACGCCCTAAAGTATGGCTGATCGCAATTTATAAAAAGTCGTATAAATTTGAATCTACTAACAGCAAAAACTGACACGGTGCAGAAAATATATTACTCACGTACCTTGGAATGTTCCAACTATTTATAATGCACTAGTTCGTAGCAACCTAGATTATTGTAGTGCTGTATGGAACGCGTGAGGCTCCATAATAGACGCTTAGGAAGCGTCCAGAAAATATTTTTACTGCATCTCTAGTATAGCCGCAACTCTGTGTAAACTTTTACTGAGATATGAAGATCACCTGAAACAGTTCCATCTAACATCACTCCACTCTCGCCACGTGCCTTTGGACGACACGTTTCTGTACAAACTATTGAATGGTGACATGGACGGTCTTTACTTTCTATCTCAAATTAGTAGATCGATACATAAACACAAACCATTCTGTGAAAAACCTCATCATTCAAATTCCGGATAATGTTCACTCATAAACATGATATTTAGACTATACGATCTGGGTCACACTTCTTTTGTCCCTGTGCCTGTAGCCACCGAGGATGACGACGTGTGCGGTGAAATACCCGGTAGTTAGTCCCGCACCAACACTCAGCCCCTATAGACATTATTTCCATAATCATGTTGAAATTTATCTACATCTCAACACCAACATTTAATCTAGCTTATGTCCTTTCATTGGTGAACGTGCACACATACGATCTACGGACCGATAGCACGTCAAGCTGACGAGCTGTACTGGTTAATTTGTACTGCCGTCAGCAACATGTCTAGATATGTAGCTGTTACTAATTTTTTTCCTAAGTTAACTTGTTCGAGGTTTTGATAAGTTTTTTTTTTAAATTTCAGTGTGGATGGTTACATTATGCAACTTTGCAATGTTTATTTAGTGATTATTGAAGCTTCGGTATGATTTTATTTGTTTAGTAGCGACCCCGTCCGACTTCGTTCGGGTTGTACTATTAATTATATATACATAATTATTATAAAAATATATTTTTACCTTGATTAAACATCATTAGATTTACTGATATTTTATATAGCCCATCATCGAAATCACGTTTTTCACTACAAATTAATTGTCATAAAGATCGGTCAATACGTTTTTGAGATCTCGAGATATATCGAAAAGCTCAACAGATTTATATAGCACTATAGATTATATATTAACTTAGATGGCCAACTTCTGGGTTGGGAACCCAAAAATTGGGATATTTTTACGGTAGATCCACTACTCATCCATAAGTAGCTGTCTACTGATTCCCTTGGTATTTGCATATATTCGGATGAATTAGGTAACTTAGCGAATAATTGTTATTTCGCTCAGTATATCAGAATCTAAATTTTTTCTAATTTTCTTAGTGTAAAGAAAGCAAAAAAAAAATCTTTTAACAATTTTATCACATTAAAATGATCCATCTACGAGCAATTAGAAATTCGGAACAGAAATAACAATTGAAGAAAAAAGTACCAAAAGTAAAAAGATGCAAAAATGGCGAAGAACATTTGGCTATTTACACTGAATTAAATGTATTTCCAAATCACATTTTCATGGTTTTATATTTTCTTTCCGTGGACTCTTACAGTATTATTACTTATTTGTTAATTACTTACATCCGTACTTAATAAATGATCTCGCAGCCGAGACGTCCGGCTCCTCCCAGTTCCTAGTGATAAATAAGTACACACGTCCCCCATCACGCCGATGACTTCACGCATTGATTCGTTAGAAATTGCTGGAAGCTGAACCGATATCCCTGTCTTTTTGAAATATTTATTAAAGCGTAAGAAATCTGTTTCTACGAAAGCAATATATCACATGAATATTTTTAGCGCGAAACTGTCAGCGGTGACAGGTGATGGCGCCACTGCTCGAAAACATTTGGAACAGCTTGTACCCACTATTAATAGATTATCGTGTCTAGTCGTCTGTACAGGTACCACGTCAGCACAAACATGAACAACTATTTACGTTCGGTTCAGATAATTGTTATTTGTTATTTTTAATTAAAAGCGGGATTTTTTTACGCAGCAATCAAATTTTACCAGAAATTAAATACTCGGGATTCCACTGAAACAAACAAGTTGTCATTAAAACTGGTAACAACAGCGTGTCGATTCCGAAATAAGGCCACCGCGATAACCATCGACGCGAACGTCACCAGATCACAACCGGTTACTGTGGATCCGGACTATACTGATGTTATAAAATCGTAAAAAAAAATTAAACCGACTTTAAAAATTAAGACTTTTTATTTTTCCATTTTTGGTGTTAATATTCTTACCCAATATAAGTACGGTATTGCAAAAAGTAATTATGTAACAGGTACCAGATCACGCACTCTCATGCAACCAATACATCTCCACTATTAAATCCTATCATCAGATTGACACCATATTGCAAGCGGTATACTTATATTTCCATCCACATTTCAACCATATGCGAGTACACAAGAGGACCAATCCCGAGCCATCCCCTATACCAAGGATTCTCTAAGTGGTCGATATCGACCCCTTGGGAGAAAATTTTATGTAATATCATCCCATGATTTTGAATTGTTCACGTTAAAATAATTTAAAAAACAAACGTTTATTTAATTTTCATATATATATTAATAGATCTGCGCAGTCTGTGGCTACGGTCCGTCTCTCTCAACATAAACAATACCATTGTTCGGATGTCGTTATGCTGACTGTGTTTTACAATCGACAACAACAAGTTGTGATAATTATAATTATTACGATACCTACAGCGCTCGCGTGTGTCGTGCTCGATCACTGACTACATTATATGTTTTTAGATATAAAAAAATATTCTGAGACGATGTTACATTTTTTAGTTATCTTTAAAATCCATGTTTTGATTAAAAATATAATAACGGAGGAGTTTCAAGCGGCTATTTATAAACCTTTCAGTACAACTTTGAATTAGACGGCGATCCACACTTTTCACTCCAAACGAACAAGACTAAATAATAACAATTACTTGACCAACACTAAAGGTAAGTAAGAGTAAAGGTTAGTTTTGTATTATACACATCCAATGCGTGTATATACCGTCTTCCATTGTGCTTGCGGATTGTTGTAGAGTAACTAATTTATACACATCCATTTGATAAGTCTATATCCATATCCATCGGAATAATGGACCTTTTAATTGGTGAAAGAATTCTTCAAAATTCACTCTCACTCTCTATTTATAATATCGCTGATATTCCTGGTGACCGATCAAACGACTACAAAATCTCTAGAGATTGTGGATCTTTTATTTTATAACAATAGCCGACGAACGAGCAGACGAGCCACCTGATGGTAAGTGGTCATCGTCGCCCATGGACCAAAGACCAAAGGTAAAGGCAAAAGGCAAGACCAAAGGTATCACTGATGCGTTGTCGGCCAGGAAATGAGAAGAAAGTAAAAAGAAGGTACTGGGTTCTCAAGCCCCCAACCGGAACACGACGAGTCGTTTGGCGGCTGACTCAAGCAGGAGGGTGGTAGCTAGCCAGGCAGGCTTCACGGAAAGATAATAATACCAAAAATAATATTAACGACTTAATAACAATGTTGATAATATAATCTTTACGCAAAGCGCTACCACCAAGCAAGCTGGCTTCAGTCGCCTCTTACGACACCCTGTTTTGCCAACATGGGATTGGGGGGGAGTATTCTAGGCCGCCCCGATACGACCAAAAACGTCTTTATATTGAATATACTGATTTGATCCACGGTGAGATATGTAAACATTGGTTTATTCTGCCATCACTCTGCCGATTACGCACTAGTGAGCTTTGCTGTTCACTCTTGTGTTCTTTCAGACCCCGCAGTCATTTTAATCCTATTAAGGTCACAGCTCAAAGGCTTCGTCTCTTAGCCTCCGTGCGCCCTAAGAATGGAGAGAATTTATGAAGTTAAATATCTTTACTTAACCTGTTTAGTTTTAAAAGCCAACCTCCTACTCTTCATACTCCCTCCTCAATAACAAACGAAGCAATGTGGTCCGAACACTCCTGGTCAAAGTCACTGTTGTTTATACCAGCCGATGTTCACCACTGTCTGACCAACTACGTAAAATGTTTATTGGCAAATGTTCGACTTTAAAAGACAAAGATAGTATACTCGTATAGCAACATATTTCTGAAGCCTTTCATATTGTCACAGGTACACGGCCGTTCCAAAAATTTACCATATTTACTGCGATTATTTGCAGTCATTAGTTCCTTCACTGACCATAATGATTACTATTAAAGATTGGACCGGTCTGTTCTCAAAAGATTTAACTATATGATTACCCCGGACTTTGTCGACGTGGTGTCCTGTAAAATGTACGACATTTTAATAATAAAGTTGGTAATTAAATCGGTCCCTTAATATTAGAATTATTAAGGAACCAACAATCAAACAAAAATATTGTATTCCAGTCTATATCGTTTACCTAACATGTAGAAACTACTTTTTTGGTAAATATATCCACAAAAACAGACATTTTCATCATTACTACATCTTTTAAACACTACATAGAATAATTATAACGGACAAACATTGGCTAGTTTCAGGACGTCGGGAAACTATCCTTAGTCAAAACACTTAGTATAATTCATCACACTGAGATTTCTGCTGTAACATGTTTTGATAGAAATAATAGTTTTCGTAGAAATGCCGCATACCCCTGAACTAACTATATATTATTTATTATATTTATTCTGGATCCACTTTAAATATTTTTATCGTGCTTATGGTATGTAGTAGTACATATTTTGTTATTACAAATGTCATCAGCTTGCTAGCTTGCATATTACCTACGTACCTCCCGCACCTATCGTAGAGGAAAAATGGTTAGGTGGCACATTCCTTCCTTTTGTGTGTATTACTATTGGGGTAGAACAAACGCAAAGCTTCGACGATATTGTTTTTAATTCTCTTATAGAATAATTAATTAATTACCACATTTCTAAAAGATCCTTCCCACAGTTTTTAAAATTGTTCTAGCATAATTTGTTCTTGGCTTTTTGAATGTTTGTTAAGGTGAATTTTCTTTTTTGCGTAAATTTTTTCTTTAATTTTTCGTCTCCAAGAGTTTGTTTCGAATCATGCTATAGTTGATTTGTTTTATGAAACAAATGGTATTATATTTTTGTGTATCGATTATTTGAAAGATGGATTTAGTGTCTTGGTCTTCACTGTTTCATCCTCCGTAACAGTTCGCAGGAGTAGTGACAGTCGACAGTTCCGAGAGTGTCTCCAATCACCTTTAATAGCTCCATACAGTTAATTGGTCAATATTGAGATCACTTTACCTGTATGGGTCGGTATCACTGTGTCTATTGATTTCGATATAATATGTATCTGTTTGTTACCAGAGATAGTAGACAATGAGATAGTAGAGTCTATGTATGCGTGATCTATGATTGTTTTCATAGATTGTATCACGTGCGTGCTAATCTTGATTAGTATTTTGATAATATTTTCGTCCTTTTTGTCTTTTAATCATATGCATAATATTGTGATCACAATAAATGTACATATTTCGTTCTTTAACAAATGGCTCATGCAAGGTCGTGGCTTGCGCGCTACAATGACCACGTACATTCGACAAATGTACGCAAACAGCCACTTTAATATTCGTGTAAAATTAAACGTGATATTTTTAATACATCTTTTGCACACGATTAGTAAAGCTCGTCGTGTCTACTTAAGCCTGCAAATGAAACGGTGATTGTTTACTGTTAAATTATTAAATCAACACACTCAGCAAATTATTTAAAATTCAGGGTACGACGGGCCGCCCCGCGCGTGCCGCCGCAACAGTGTTCATTTTTACGATTTTGATTAATATCATTCATCAAACAATAAAATTAACCCACACCCAAGCTCGTGTACGAAACGCAATTTTAAAGTTGTTCTCCAAATCTCATTTTATACCCGTGTATATATTTTATCTTTTTTTTCTCTTCATAGATTTTTTTTTAATAATATACCTACACGTCAAACCTCGCAAGTTGTAAATGATCATTACGAATGCCATATAAGTAACATATGTGGCATGTCAAGTACATGAGTAAATAGTAAAGTTAGTATTTGCAAATACAATAAACACCGAAACAAAAACTTGTTGCAGGCCCATATCTCATACAAGTCTGCGTTGATAGCTGCCATCCTAAAATTTGAGAATTAACATTTAATTATTTTTTGTATGTACTCGTAATATACACGTCCGCGATGAGACGACGTACTTTATATTTTATACAAGTTGAAGTTTCCCCACGTGTCCCGACGGAAACTGCAATATACATATTTGCACTGAAACATGTCGGTTCAGCGATGTACTTCCAAAATTCACGGCACTATCGTTTCAAACTCGTATTGACGACAAGCTCGTGCAATCAAAGGGACTATGGCCGCTGCAGGACGTCCGTTGACGAGTTTCGAACCGAAATAATTAGGGCAAGAATCTTTAGTGGGTCCAGATAGTTCTCGATCCAGTCGCGTGGGTAATACGTAGCAACCTTGTGGTAAACTTTAGCACAATACGAGGAGCCTCATCTGACACCGTAGGTTTATTTAATGTCTATTTTGAGGGTACTGGAATTCCTTTGGTAAAATTCAAAGCTTCATATGTAATTATTTACTTTAATTGTATAAATGTTAGACTTCAAACATATTAATTAGGTGCAGTAAAAGTTACACTTCTTGGGGATGGTCACGAGCTAATTCATATTATCACCAGGACCTCCGACATTACTGCAACACCCTACATCCATCGCGCACCCAGTGCCAGGTCTGGTACACGTAGTGGGGATAGTTGACACGACATAGATGTAGTTATAAAACAAATGTACGTCAAACGAAGGAATCTGGATCGATGGAAGCGTTGTAACCAATATACTGCATACCGACTTATATTTATGCGTATTACGGTATTACCTTCGATATCTCAGTGGCGCGACATTTTCTCGGCGTTGTTGATACTGTTCTTCCGATAACAGAGTCCTGGGCACGTTCGCACAACTCACAAGCGCGCGGCCGACCTTGAACCCACCCCACAATTACGCCTCGTTATGAGATTATCCGGGGCTCAGGCAGGGTCAGAGCTCCCCGATCACATTATGCGAGCACATAATAGCCTGAATTTTTATCAACACTCCTCAGTTTTCTACACAAATTGAAATCAGTAATGTAAAACATCAATATAGCATGTTTGGAGATTTTCAAACTGATGCTGAGGGAATTTAATAACGTTTAAATTAAAATTTAGATATTTATGATTGTAATGTTGCTTAATTGTTGCTACGAGGCTTAGTTTGCTGGATGAAGAGATCAAAGTTAAAACATAAGTAGCCGCAAAACACTTAACATCCCGTTATACCATGGAAGCTGATTAAAAATGATTCAGTTTTTAAAGATGAAAAAGATGAATGTAAGTTATAGATTTGATGTAACAAAAATAATTGTGTGAGATCGTGAAGGTTTCGTCGCGATCACAGACACACGAGCGTAATTAAAAAGAGTTCCTGCACCAACTCCGCTGTGTTTTTCTTTGGTTATTGTGTTTGTGTGTGAACTGTTGTATCGAGCGATGACGACCAAGCAGATGAAGTCCACACAACAACAGCAACACATGTTTATAACTGTAATGAGAGTCATCGTTTATGTTATTACATATCCTTAGAACAGATCTGTTCTGGTGGGATAAGAAATAAAGTAAGGAAGTTATATTAAGGGAATACTAAAAATATTTAAAGTGATTTTTATCCGTTCTCATTTATAACTAGCAAACTGCCCTCGCTTCGCTTCGGAGAAACTACGTCTCATGCTAAAAAATAGTATCTACATTATATTAAATACATTTGTAGCTTTTTTACTTATGAACGGATTGAAATGAAACGAATTGTAAATTTGAGGTAACGCTTACAATAATGAAAATTGTAATGTAATCGCATAAGTCGTTAATAAGGATAGCTTACAGTTTTACAATACCGGATAACAATCGGTGCCGATTGTGTCCGGTCGGGTCAAACTTATCAATGGGTCAGGAAACCTAGCGAGGGCCGTTGGTAGAATGTTATAATGGAGATACTTCTGTTGTAGAGACGCTCCTGTAGCAGACAGAAATCGGGATCAAACACACCAATATTTTTGTATATACTTTAAAAATCATCCGTTACGTCACGGCGGATCTGTGTTCGTCTCGCAAAACGCAAACTGAGAATTTATTTTTTTCTGATTCCGATCAGATTCGAATCTAGCTACGGTAGTACGTTTATGAAAAGTAAAATTGTACCACTTGAAACAGGAATTCGAGACGTGACCGTTAAGCAAATAGGCCAATGGATTTATCTTTTCTTAGAGGCTAAAATACTTAAAAGATAACTCGGCGCCTCGAGCATCATAACACAAAGGAGGCTTCGTTAGACGACATCTCTGACGAGTGCAATTTGAAAAGCTGTAAAAAGAATTCACTAACAAGCGTCGCGAATCACCCGGCCCGACGAATAAATACAATTTCTACCGCTCCGGCACCCGCGAAACTGGATTTACTAAGACTCGCCCCTAACGAGTTGCGTTGTCCTAGCATCGCTGGGTTTCATTGCGGTGGTTACGCAGCGTTGGCACTTTTTATGTTCCTATGAAATATTACTCCGTCCACAAGGCGACTTCTGAATTGTATACTTTCTGATCCAACGGAACACAATTAAGAACTATGTCAGGTATTTTGCTACGAGACAGAATTTGTAAAGATGTAATTCGTACAAAAGGCACAGTCCATGCAACCGACAACCAATGTTTAAAAGAAGTTTGCGCTTGGCAGTGATGCCTTGAGTAGATTTATGATTCGTGGCCTGAAAAATATTGTATGGAAAGTGTGGACACGTAGGCTTCAGCGCCAGCTTGAGACATGCCATTTAGAACTTAGTCCAGGCATCAAATTTCTAAAGGCTATGAAATTAATAAATGGTTTCAAAAAACTTATTACATTATTAAGAAGGCTCCAAGTATATAATGTTACTGGCACTCGGATACCTGCACACCGTGGCGCTATGCAGAATTTACTTCGAGTTATTATTTAGCAAGGACGTCAACACACCATTCCGATCAAAACAACATACTCATACAATGTACCCCGTATGAAAATGTATTGTGGTTTTTCTTACATCAACCAACCAAAATTGAGGTTCATAATTTTAAAAGCCCATGCGTTTTCACGACGCCTCTCCCTGTACAAAACAAAATGTAAAAGAAGCGAAGGTTTTCATTCGCCGCATACTAGTTTCCGGTCTGCTCCGCTTTGTTCGTCGAGTTCCCCCCTAACGGGCAACGATACAGCCTTTATTGTACTGTAAACGAGCTCGCACATTGACACTTCGACACCCGGCTGCGTTATGATGATGCACTGCGCAGGAGGTATGTGAAGGTTCGTGTGTGTCATAAGTTATTAAGTGGAGCTGCCAGTAGTACATGTTTTTACTCATTGTTCATTGTTTTCACTTAGTACGTCAGTAAGGGAGTACCTAAAAAATTTGTGTGTAAGGGCGTAATCGGCTACACATGAAAATGTGCCGTTCTATCCAGTTTTCACAACATTCAATGTTTCAGTGACCGATGTACGGACATAGCTTATTTATGGTTATGTAACATGGTCGTTGTTGCTTTCATCGAGCTGTTCGCCTTTTATCTCGTACAATTAAAAAAGTGTAAGAAGAATGTCAAATACACAACAACTAACTCATACTTGAGTGATAATACTAATGCCGGCAGTGTTAGCCGCTACATTTATTTTACAAGAGCCCCGACGGTGATTAAAACATGAGGGTAAAAAATCTAATACCGAAATAAATAACTCTATTAATTATAAATAACCAATCATGTTGGAAATCCAGGATTTGTTTTTTCTGCGAAAATATAAAGGTAGACGTTTCGTTTAGGTTTATTTATATAGTAGGTCTAAGGACCTACATTCTGTAATTTTTCCTTAATTTGCTCATACATATATGTATGCATTTTGTGTTCTCCAAATAACAATGTTTCATACGATACGTGTTATGTATTTCTTATTATTTTGTACTAGAGTCTTTAATTAGCCTCATAATTTCGAATTCATCATTTTGATGACGTCCTGAATCCAATATCCATAAACATATGTATTAAATTTCAACTTTTCCCATCCAGACACACGACAGATTTCATAAGGATTCTATTTTAACATTTAATATAATGGAATAACTTTTTAGAAATCATAAATTAAAACATTCTCTTTTTTACTATCGACTTCAGAAACTGGGCAATCTGTTACTTTATAATGGCTATTCATCTCGGCGCCCATCTGCGACGTAATGGTTCGGTTGATGATGATGACACCGCAGACCCGGTCGCCAGCACCGAAACATAAAACAACTTAAATTTACCTAAAGTGAACAATATGGACACAGATGCCAGATTTCTGATTGTAACCACCAAAAAAGTTCTACTTCAAACAAATGACGGACTCGAATGCTTGTACAGCTAATGTCCGCGAGTACCAATTTCAACACTCGTTAATACTTTGGCACTAATGAAAAAAAAATGAAGGCTACGCTCGCACGCTACGTTTCATCCATATTTGGGTGCCAAACCGGATGGATGTAGAGCACAAGGATCAAACTTTGATAGAACGCGCTGATCAATCCGATCACAGAATCATTGGAATATGATTCAGGCGTAGGTTAAGTTATGGAAAAGAACTTTAAATAAATTAGACCGTCCTCAAAAAAGTACTACAAAATTATAGTAAAAAGCAAAATTAAATTAGTATTAATTTACTTTCCAACAATCAGCAAGCACAATGTATGATGGTATATACTTCTATAGATGCAAAGAACCTCCCTCTTCTCAGGTTCTATGCATATACCTGTAATGAAACGACAAGTGCACGATTGAGAACTGTTTATTATTAAAAGGCGGTACATAGGAATACATAAATTCAAAGCTACCTTCCATATATTAACAATAGATATA
>DWPT01004389.1:0-13291 GCA_018251895.1 Agathymus mariae mariae
GCGGCTTGAGAGCCAGTGCTTTTTTTCTTTCTTACCTTCTTATTTCCTAGCCAACAACGCATCAGTGATACCTTTGGGCTTGCTGATGTCCATGGGCCACGGTGATCACTTACCATCAGGTGGCTCGTCTGCTCGTTTGTCGGTTATTAAGATATAAAAAATAAAAAGAATGAGCCAGAGAAGTCTTAAACAGTTACAATCAATTAAGCCTTATTCCTAATTTAAAATTGTGGACTCATTTTAACTGTCTTCAAAAAAGGGAAAGTTTTTAATTCATTTGTACTTTTTTATATTTGTTACTACAGAACTAATTTTTTTTTCTAATCCGTGTTTTGTTTGAGACTTGTTTTTGTCAAAAATCCTAGTACAATAATTATTATTATCATACCCTGAATACCTATATTACGTAAGTCAGATTTGTGAGTGAACTTCCTTATTATGCGTAGATATTTGGTCATCAAGAAATTTTTATACTCGTCTTGTAACTAGAGCACGTCTGGAGAATATCAACTTCTGCAACATCCAGACAACAATTGGATATAAGAAAATATTAGAAGACGGGGAATATTTGCGCTAAACTCCCCATTAAAATGTTTATATTGACAGATTTTCATAAGCAATACATATTTATGGGAGGTAAAATAATACTTTCTATTCTTCTATGTACAGGTGAATGGATTTATGATATTATTATTCAATGTATTTTGTTCATAACACAACTTAAATTCATTGATTGCCTCATCTATCACCAGGCTTTAAGTACTCGAAATTGTGTGGCACTTCATATTATTAACCATTAAAATCATGGAAGAAGAATTTTATATACTCGGCAATTATGTCAACAGAATTATTGCAAATTGATTGTTAAATTTTACCACAATAGTACAATGAACTTTAAATTCTATTTTATACATATTATATTTTATACGGAACACAAGACGGAATAAATATATATAATAGGCAGGATTCGATTTGCCGTATATTGCTAGTATATTTTGTGTAAAGTTATCAAGCGCATCCAGCACATATTTTCTAAAGATAATTTGTTTATAGACAAATTCGAACTTCAACTGGTTTTAAAACTGAGGAAAAAGAACATACTTGTGGGTTTAAAACAAAAACAATAATTTATTATAATATATAACAATATAACGCATCAGTATCAATAAACTATTGGGGTTTCGAATCTGGCGCCGCAAGAGCAGCTTCCACTAACTGCTATGATGCCCGCAGCTGGTATAGGACCGGTGAAGCTCACAGCACCGAGGATAGGCACCTGACCAGCCACAAGTGTTGTGCCAGTTACTGGCAGCTCTCCTAACACGCTGACATCTCCTTCTCCAGCTCCGCCGTAAGACCCTGTAGAATAACATGCTTTTAAACAAAATTAACTAGTTTTATTTTGAACTAACTAAAAATTATGTAAAAGACCAGTCTTCAATCCAAGCTCTTCCAGTCCGCACCGATCGTATTTTACCATCGAGATATCTTGACTATTGGCAAACTTTGGCTCTACAGGCTCTACACTTTCATGATCGACTCTCAAAAACAAAAAAAATATCAACGAATATGGACCATTGGCAAACGCTGAGTTGCCACACAAAAAAAACCTTTTTCGTATTGATCGCTGGGTTTACGGAACGATCGACCCAACTGGCTCAAGGACAAACTGTGGGTTGGCAAAATGCTTCAAAAGGACATATAACAAAATATATTTTTGCTCAGTAACTTAACCTAATAATGCAAAGCATAAAGTCATGGATTTTTGCTACTTATCGTTTTCTTTTATATTATCTATCGTATTTTAAAATTCTTACCACCTAACAGAGCCCGTCCAGGGTCCTCAAAAAGCTGAGGACCATACGGAGTACCTGCAGGCCCATATCCTGGTGCTAAGCCATTCAAGGCGTTCGGATAGGCTCCAATGTATTGAGTATAGACTATCTGAAAGGAAAGCGGAGTGTGAAAGATGATCAGAATTGATAAATACATCGGATTGTAAGAGACTATGTCCTCGACTCCAAGCCAACCTCTCCTGAACATGAAGTGTACTATGCTAAACAATGGAAAGTTGAAAATCACTGGTCTCTGGACCACGTACTTTAATCTGACGGCACCAATGTATCTATGTTCTTCAGAAGAACCCCTTATCCATGCCATATCAACGCGTCGGTGATGCCTATAGTATTTCGTACGCCCATAGTTAAGGGGTCACACATCGTCAGATCGCCTTTTGGCTAGTCTGATTAGTGATATCATCACTAATCATTTTTATCATTATTATGTATCTGGCAGACGTCCAAGTAAGACATCTAATGGATTGACCATATAGACGCTTATCCATCCATCCATCACACCAACCATCGGACATCCATAACGTAAATCATCGACGCACTGCAAGAATAAAGCGGTGTTCTCTACACCAGTTCCTTAACACATAATTCACGGCTGTTTTTCAAGACAGAATGTACGTGAGGCAGCTAAATTATCATCATGCATGAGTACCGTGATGGTTTCACTGGATGGTACAACACTCACGATCTTTGACAAAAGGGACGTAAAGTCATTACCTCTTGCACTGACCGGCAGATTGATCTTATTAAGAACATCAGAATATATATAGTATATTTTATGTGTGTATGCTCAATAGATTTCATTCACTGTCATTTATTTAAGGAACCATACTTTTGAGGATTTTACGAATGGTCAGTACGTAGGATGCAACTGGAATGATGCAGGATCCGATATATTTTTTGTAACGGATACTCACAAATTTTGTATATTATACTGATATGTCGATCCAATCACGCGGGCTATGGTTACAACGAAACTGAGCACGACAATCAAATACAAAAATGTCCGCGATAGACATAAGTTAACATGATATGCGATTAACATACCTGAAAAATACCAGCGTGCAGACAAAAAATCAAAAGAAGCACCGACATGATTGGAAGTTACTAAAAATATTTCAAACAACAGACCTACCTTATATATATCAAATATTTTTTACATAACACAAAAGTGAACGTAAATTCATATATGACAACATGTTTAAGGTAAATGATAAGATAGTCGAAGTAACACATAATACCGAGAAGAAGTATTATCAGTATGTGAAGCAACACTAGCTATATAAAATTGTGAGACTGTGATTGGGGCATTATTCACCAAAAACCATTAAAGTACAGAAGCTAAAAAAAAGAAGAAAAATGACGTCAACGGCCGTCGTATTTTGCGCTATTGTTCTTTTTGTTCAGGTATTATTAACGCTTTTTAGTGTTGTGTTAGAAAAATCACACATCAGATAATGTAGACTATTATTTGATTAAAATAACAGAAACGTTGTAACATGTTTATCTAACGTAATGTTATTATGATATTGGTCTGCATGTGTCTTTGATCTGCTCCGTGGATTGAGGTCCGATAAATTGATCTACTCGCATCTAGTAATTATGTCAAATTCGTTATTACTGTGCTCATCGTTTTTGCATCCTTCCTTTCTTATGACTCTTTTATTTTTTGTAGATTTCCTATAATTAACGTTTCTGGACTGGAAGACATCTGTACTAAGCGATAAGCGATGTATTTTCTTGTTTTTCTTTACTTCATTTAAGCAAAAACTTGATTCAACACCACTTAAATAGTAAATGGCGATGCGTACTCGATAAAAACAGCGTTTACGTAATAAAAGCCAATTCACTATTAAATTTACAACCGTTGTAGGTGGTAGATGTCTGTGGCTGATCACTTATCATCACAGTCCGATGCTTATTTTTTTAGGTAATTTCACTATAAAAACCAATGTTAAAGACACTAAAACGTCGAACCAAGAAGACAATTCCTATCTGCTTTTTCTTATTCTTTCCTGAAGTGTTCAGATGATAATTAATTTTTTTTTTAATAGATAGTAAAAACTTCCTTATGAAAATATTTTTATTTTCCAGAATATTTCCGCTCAAGTAACTGGCGGTATGTATGGTACTGGCGTGATCGGCCCCAACCTCGTCGTCGCTGAAACAGCTGCTCTCGCCGGGGCCTTCGGTCCAGGATTAGCCCCGTACGGTCCGGCCAATGCTTTGCCTTATCCAGCTAACGCATTGGTCTACGAAGCAGCACCTCCTAAACTTGGTTGTGGTTTTGGTTTAACCCTCGCTGACTTAATAGGCAACGGAGGAGGCTTCACTGTGACCAGCTCGTCGCCAACCGCACCTAACGGCGTATCGGTTCAGTCTGAGAATCTGATGTTCGAAGGTCCTCTTGCAGTAAGCGGTACCATGCCGTTCCTAGGGTCTGTAGGTTTGGAAGGTCCTTTGCCTGCCGAGGGTCAGGGTGCTGTAGCATACGGATGCGGGAACGGCAATATTGGGATCCTGACTGAGGAGTTATCTGGCGTTGGTGCTGCTGCCAATAGTTTTTCTGGACCAGTGGGTCCTGCGCCTATGGCTGGCTACAACGGTATGGGACCCCGCGGGGTGTACGGACCCATGTATTAATCTAATATTCTCATATCATTCTTGTTGTTTTGTTATATAAATGTGTAATATTTTTTGTGTATTTAAAATTTAAAACTGTTTACTGTATAATAATAAAAAAATACAATGCATGTTATTTTATTTTTTATTTTTTAATAGTCACCACACTATATTGTTACATAATATACATTTTCTGTTATATAACACCTCAATATCAAAAACATGTTTTGATAGGTACTATAGAAGTGCAATTATCCTGAAATACAATTACATACATTACAATACTTGTAGGCATAAAATTATTTAATTTGAGATTACAAAACAAACTGTTGATTTGGCCTCCAAACTGTGTCGTTTAAAAACGAGGGTATCATTTTGTTTTAACAATTGCACGGTAACAGATCCATTTTGGGGACCGAAAAGTATTATAACGTATTGCCTGTTAGATCTGTTGTAGTGGTGTCTGATTTTATACAGTTATATGTATACGGTATACGATTATAAACAGTATAGTTATAGTAGTATAGTATAGGTCATAAACCTATAACGGTTATTACGGTTATATGTATTTTAAAATTAAAAAAATATATATGTTTAAGGTTTTCTAAGCAAATCTAAATACATACATAAAATTCCAAAAATTATCCAATTACATCTTCAGCCTTGTTACAGGGTGTTATTGGTATGACGAGCGAATTAATATCAATAGATTTTTAAAATATCACACCGCTGTTGTGATGATTTTCAATTAATTAGTGAGCTCATTGAGGGCCCGACTAAGTTAAAAAGATTAAGGAACAAGAAACATTTTATTTATTTTTTGCCGGATTGGAATGAAACAAATTTAAACTGTAAATATTAAGTGACACTTATTGCAACACATTAGTGAAAACTAGAACGAAATCGGTTAAGCCGTTTCTGAGATCAGCGCGAACGAACGCACAGACAAACAGACAAAAATTCTAACAATTATTGTTTTGTGTTCTATTGCGTTAATAAAGACCCCTAATAATATTTTTTCTCATATATCGTCCATGTACAGAAATCGATCAGTTAAAATTTTATACATATATCTATTGATAGATATAGATAGATAAATTATTAAATGATATGATATAGAAAGATTTTCTTTTGCTTGTAAATTAACACGTGTTATAAAGAAATACATTTTTTTTAACGAGTTATTATAATTGTAAGTGTACTTTTGGTTTGGATCATAACGTCTTCATCTATTGAGGTAATATTCTGTTTTATTAGCTCTTTTGAAACTTTCTAGTCTTAATTCTTCCATATACAATAACATAACAATCTATATCAAAATTTTTGACAACACGATCTTGTTAATAACTACCAGTTAAAAAAATAGCTATAAAAATATCAGTTGTTAAAAATAGGATGACAATGAATGAAAGTTATCGTTCACGTATTAATATATAAAAAAAAATCCGCATATATGTTGTATGCTATTACTTAAGTTAAGGTTAAAAGGTTCAGCGTTCTTTTATGGGGCTTGGTGTTCGTTTTTACATTGAACTTATAAGGTTGATACGTGAATTACGTATTACATATTAAAACTTTAAAGCATCGCGTTAAAGCACAGCAAGTTCGCAAAGGAAATTGTGATTCAGATAAACATATTAATTCCGCGCAGGTTAACACTTATTTCGTAATTGCCATAATTATGTTACTTTAGTTTTATAAGATGTGCTGGAATTTTAACATGGACAATAAGGAAATGAGAAATGATGGAGTGCAAGCTTGCTGGAGAGGCTCTGGTCAATGTTGTTCACCGAAAACTATCAAGGTGTGCGGTGTGAAACAGTAATATATAAGGCGCAAGGTAGAACATTGTAAAAATTAGGAGAGATAAATAAAAAGTGGTACCACTGCTAGCAAACTGCATCTCATTGCCCCAATTTTCAGACGTATTTTTAAAATTTTATGGATCATTATGTTTTTCCTAAATACTAAATTGCTAAACCTGACGTAATTCATTCGTGTAAAGAAAAAATACTAATATTGTAACAAGCAATGGTACAAAGCTACAAACAAGTGTATCCTTGTAGTTTGATAGTCGATCTCCAGTACGAGAGATTCGGGTTTGAATTCTGCGTACAACTCTGAGTTTTCAAATTATGTACTTATTACAAATTAATAATTAGTTACTACGGCGAAGAAAACCAAGGATATCTGCATACCCGTGAGCTGATAATATTCTCAAAGGTAAGTGAAGTCTGCCAATCCATATTTGGCCAGCGTGGACTGAGGCCTTAACAACTTTCACTGTGAGATGAGACTAAAGCCCATCAGTGGGACACCTATGGGTTGTAATGATGATAGTTTAAACATGAACCACAAATGAACCACAAAAACATGGATGCTGTGCGCTGTGTGATCAAAACAGACATGTATGTGACCTACCATGAGATCCGGACATCTTTGGACATTGGAATGAGTCAATCAATCTTACACAAACATTTGGTTGTGAGAAAGATGTGTTCTCGATGGATCCCACACAATTTGACTGATGCTCAAAAAACGGACCGCATC
The DNA here is from genome assembly GCA_018251895.1 of Agathymus mariae mariae. Lineage (NCBI taxonomy): Eukaryota > Metazoa > Arthropoda > Insecta > Lepidoptera > Hesperiidae > Agathymus > Agathymus mariae. The sequence goes on from DWPT01004389.1 coordinate 7,026, forward strand.
ACTTGGTGCCATGCTAAGCTTCCCAGATACAACGAAGGTGATTCACATTTGGTGTGGGACATGGTACCAGGTGATAAGACATGGATTTATAGTTACGATCCTAAAACAAAGCAGCAATCGAGCGAATGGGTCTTTCGAGGTGAGCCGAAACCAAACAAAGTGGCGCGCGTGACAAGCGGCTCGAAACGGGTGATTGCTTCTTTTTTTTTAAATAAAACTGGACACGTGGCGACTGTTGCTTTGGAAAATCGTCGTACCGTGAATAGCCGATGGCACACGACCATTTGTTTACCGGAAATTATTGATAAACTCCGTGAAAATAACGGTAAGCGCCGTATCATCTTGCACCACTTTTATGCAAGTTCCCACACAGCCAGAAAGATAAATGAGTTTTTAAAGGCGATAAATGTACAACTTATGAGTCATCCAGCATACACTCCTGACCTGGCACTGTGTGACTTTTTCTATTCATAAAAATCAAGTACCAATTACGCGATCAGTGGTTTTTATCACCAAAAGAGGCTGTCGAAGAGTATGTAAAACATTTATCTAACGTCATCACGTAGGAGTGGCGCGATGTTTTCAAAATGGGTTCAGTTGTATGAAAGAATGCATTGATGCAAAGGGAGAATATTTTGAGAAAATATAAATTCATTTTTGACCATTAATAGTATTTTTTTTATTATCAATTCTGGAAACTTTTAGTGCGCCCCACGTATTACAGTGACATCAACCAGCCTAGATTAACAAGCACAGTTTTTCAATCATAATTACATAACTAACTTGTAAATTATTGTCTTACACCTTATCAAAAACATTTCAAGTGATATCTTTGTCATATCAACGTGTCATCAACATGCATCATTATTTCGTTTCCAATAGGTCAATTTCAAAACAGTTTTGTTGCAACGAATGGTGGATTCAACGGGAACTTACGAAACAATTTCTTGTAATTTATTTCAAATGCAAAATGGGTTTGGTAATAACATAATTTAGCATTACTTCATTTAAACCCTTTATGGTTGAATGATATAACTAACGGGAATATCTTGACATTAGTCACACATCTAAACACACATTTAAATAACCTTTGAAACAGTTATAACATAGAATATTAAAAATACAACTTTTACGGATATTGTCTACAGCAAGTTTGTTCTAGTATAGACCTTTTTTTAATTGCAGCATTCAGCCTAAAACGCAAGATAGCTCGATTTTCGTCCGTGAAAATATATATAAATGATTTCCATCTAACATAGATATAAAGTTACTTTAAACGGTGGTAGAAGCAAAAAATTACCTGCAAAATACTCAAAGCGTTAAAATAATTAATTTTAATATCGGTGGGTACTCACGGTATAGGAACATTTAGTTGAACCGGCATGAGTATCCTTAGCATAATGAAATATATACATGTTGTTATAACCAATGTAGACCTGTCATAGAGTATATGAATCAACGTGTATATAAATATGACCTTAATAGATCAAGTCGTTAAGAATATATATATGAAAAATAATACAAAAGAGAAAAGTGACTTCAGCCTGAATTAAATATTTAGTTAACCTCATACAACACATATTCTCTCTTTTTTTTTATTAATTTTATCAAAAGTTAAGAAAACTCATATGGCAGAATGGATATTTACCTTTTGCTATTAAGCCAAATAGTACAAAAAATTTACACCAGGCAAATCATTGAGTTTTAAAAATTAGTTCAAAATTAAAATCATTTAATAATTTACTTATAATATAATAAAGGTTATGTACTTTTTTTGTTTCTCCTGCCATTTCGAAAAAGTGCTTTAACATTAGAAGGGAAGAAACGGAGATAAAACTCCTCGGCACATTTTTTAAACCAATTACAATTACAAAGTTTTAACTTGCGCGGAGTTGGTTGCGGAATTATAATTCCCAGGCGTACTTGTCTTATAAATATTTATTGCGGCTTGAGTTAAATGCTTGCATGAATACGGTTAAAATATATAAAAAATATTATACGGTTTGCTTACTTACAAAAACGCCATCTACAAGGATGCAATTGGGTAACAATAAAATGTATAAGAAATTAATGATAATTTTTGCGAGTAATGTCACTATTTCTATAATAAGAATTGTTCCCTGAAGCGAATCGAATGCGGTTTTTACTAGACAATACTTGCTAATGAACGTGATATATCAGTCTCGAAGATTGCTTAAAACTAAACTGTTCTAGCTATCATAGACAAAATGACACTTGTGCGTAAATACATAATATCGATTAAGAAACATATTATGTCAACCATAGATAAGAAAGTTACCCAAGTACAACAATCAGTGATAACACGAAAAAACTGTATAAAACTGTGAACCACTGGGTAAAAATATTATTATAAGTAGCGACATTCGCGATGTATTTTTTTATATTACTCTGTGTTATTCAGGCGCTGACGTTGCGAGTAAGTCTTTGCGATTTTCACTTACCATGGACCATGCCCATGGACGTCTAAAATACGAAGACACAACGCGTTGCTGGTCACATAATCAATGTATCTTCAACACTGTAACCGGAACAAATAAAATTATTACGGTTAATTATTGGTGCCAACAATTTTTTTTCTATTAACTAACCATCAAAGAAACCATTGGTGTTGGGCGGATACAGGGTTACTTACACCGTATCTTATATTTAAAATTTATTTATATCTTATATTTAACTTTTAATCAAGAAAAAACTTAATAGCAACGTTATTAAACTTTTAATTATTCATATCAAATAACGTTAATTATAATAGTAAATATGAAGGCAAGGGCAAAAGCTGGGTAATATTCTTTTATGCCTTTTAGCCTGGAAGCGTTTTGGACAGATATTTTTATTTTACGAAAAATAATTCTGCCAATCGGTCTGCAGTTAAGCTGAATAAATCACGTTACAATGTAATAGATTTACATAGTCAATAGTGAAACTAACCAGTATTTGGTGGGGCAACAAATATTTATGAATTTCTTTAAAGCCATTCGTTTAATTTAAAATTACTTTCTCGTGTGTACCTGGAAGAAAATCTAATAAAGTTTTTTAATTCTCGCCAGGATGTTTTAGCCCTCTCGCCGTTGTCAGGAGGCAAGTCGCTAGCGCCAGCCATGGGAACGTTCACCCAAACAGGCTTCATCCCCGCTGATTCCCCAGCCGGAAACATTTTAGCTAACAATCTACCATTTGCACCATCCGTACCCAATGCGTACGCGAATAACATTCAAGTTACACCAGTCATCACAGAAATTGTACCTTCGCTTCAGTACGGAGACATCACTTTGAGTGGGGAACTGCCAATCACCGGTAGCATTAAAGTACGTGGTTGTTTTCCCGTCTACGGCATGGTGAGCATCGATGGCCACGTACCGTCTGCCGGCAGTGGAACTGTATCTCCAGGACTTGGTAATCAAGTGGTGGATATAGCTTGCAAGTGCGCTCAACAATTTTTCATTTAAACAAACTTTAGGTGTGACTTTTCAGTGAATATTGTTTTGTTTTAGATTATTAGTATTATAGTGTAAAGATTAAAATATTTGCATATTACTTCATTTGTTTTTTTTAAGAGATCATAAATGGAGGAGATAAATTGTTTTATCTGTGTAGGTTATTTTTGCCGCCATATCTGTATAATTCGCTAGAGCTTTATCGTATTAAGGTATGTTGGCATTATCTCATTCCTTCCTTCGATTCCACGATTCCGACTTATGTATGCAAATAGTTGGGAGTCTATGATTACAGCTGCAGAAATACGAAGTTGCATCGCGAATACAACTAACACAAGTCACCACCCCTCCGTATATAACCGTGTACCACCACATGGAGTGGAGTGTTGCTCAGTAGTTATAAATAAAGTAGCTTAAGATAGGAGAAAGTGTGGGTGCAAGGTGACAGGAACGCACATGGAGAGTCAAGACTATCGTGGGCCGCCAGCAAGAGGCCGTTTGCCGCTTGGAATCCTGGACTGAGGTACGCGTATGTATCTGAGCAACTAGTCTGGAGATGGTGCGTTCTACATATATTATATACGTATCGATTTGGTTGAAGCTCAAGCTGCCATTAAAAATATTTGCCGTTATATTGTTTTGCAAGGATATTGAGATCTTTCATGATTTCTGTGGTTCGAGCAGTTCCTGCATGAGTATTGGCAGCTGTAGCGGTAGTGATTGTTGAAGCGGCACCAGCAGCAATAACCGCAACAGCAGAAGCCATGATGTTTAATAAATAGGAAACGACCGATATCATGCATTGTTAAGGCCTGGCTCTTCTTCAGTTGAGTCAACTAAAAGTCAATATGAATATTTTTACTTCTTAGTAACGTGTATGCTTCTAAGGTCAATTTTCTATATTTTTATTCCTTGGTTACTTTTGTTTGGGTAACGGTAAAAAATATTTACAAAGTAACATTTTAATGGTCCGTGACTACATTAGCTTTAAAATATTACTGTATTACAATATAATTTAGGTACAAATTTTAGTCTAATTAATTCACAATGTGGTAGCGGGAATCTGGAGTTTAAAAACAGGTTTTTTCGGTTGGACCTGATGCCATTTCCCCTTAGCTTGTCAAAGCAGGTAAGGATTTGTATATCAGTCCGTGGTGGGGCGTGTAAATAGCTCCACCAGTTGGGGTTTTTCACCCTTTCTATTTTGCTATAAAATAGTAGAACTGATCTAAAAACGTTTGATTATGGCCGATCGCGTCATATAAAAAAATGTATGATTCTAAATCCGCTAAACGCAAATAAATTATACTGTGTAGGAATTGTATTGACCATATATCTTTAAATGGTCTCCAAAGTCCATCAGCTCGCAATCCAGATGGCCTCTGAAGATGTTCTTCACACACGGCTTAGTTTTTTTTGTACAACATCAGTCGGTGGCGGAAACAATACTGATTTCTAGATCCTTCCGTCATTATAGAAATATTTTCATAGACGAGCCCTCTGTCTCGACCAATCAGAGCTTATCCGACGAGCATCGATTTATTCAATCGACACTGGCAGCGCCATCTAGCGAATTATGAAAGCAACTTACAGAGATATCAAATACGTAGGTGCTTACGTTTAGCGGATTGTGGTTTAATTTTAATGTTACATATTGTCGGCGGATATTAAAGTAGGGATTTATGCTTCTCCAATCTGCTTTCCCATCAATTAGTGTCGTGCTGAGAACGGGACATTACTCCTACCAATGGACACTGCTGTTCCAAAAAGTTCTAAGAAATCTACTGTCGAAGACTATCACCCGATACCTATACTCCCCGCCTTAACAAAACTTACGAACATATTATACACTCCAAGATTTACAAACAGGTAGTACCATACTGGTGTATGAGCAACATGAATGTAGACAAAAAGATCAGTCAACATCAACCTCTTATCAATTTGACCTTATCTCTACTACACTTGACCATGGGAGGCAAGTAGATGTCCTATATTTTGAATTTCGGAAGATGTTTGATGGGGTGAATAATGATATGCGGTTGGAGAAATTTAGTACTTTGGGTCTGACTCTGACTCAGTTCAATGCTGACTATCAACGCGATCGTCAGTAGTTTTTCGGATCGGACTTTATGACTCACAACTAGTTCACACGTGATCCGGAGTAGTATAAGGATCGACACTTGGTCCTCTTCTGTTTTATTTGATGATCAATGACCTTCCCACAGTCGTCCAGCATGCAAAATGTCTCCATAACGGTAATGACTTGAAACTTACCAAGTTTAACATGGACGAAGACTATCTTGCTTCAGCATGACATTAATGCTATCTTCCACTGGAGTGTGGATCATAAGCTGGAACTTAATCCATAGAAATGATTTTAATGATGATGATGAATGATGAAATTAATAATGAGCTTTGGGCGAATTCTAGTTTATTCCATGGACCCAATGACATCCGAGTTGACCGATTAAAATCTTTATAAACTTGAATTTTAAGGGTTCACATCAACAGTTTAAAAGCAACTTCATAATGTCTCAACAGACTAGGATGTATCTTTGTGTACTTATGTTTTATTTAACAATCACATTTTTAACTTCAAAACTGAGGAGGCTCTTGAACTGTCTATCTAGAACTATCTCTAGAATGCAGTGCTCAAACCAAAAAAAAATTTGATAAATGAAATTGTTATGTTAGGTTATAAAACATTGTGCTATATAATCTGTAGTATTTAAATTTTTCTATTGTCGTGTTCCAATACAGATACATAAATAAAAATGTTTTGTGTCTTGAAACATGTTTTGCATATGAATC
>DWPT01004390.1:0-13291 GCA_018251895.1 Agathymus mariae mariae
AGTTATTTAATAATCGGAAGTGATGATTTTAGATGATATCGTAATAAAAAGCAATATCTAAATCTTTAATGCTAACAGTACTAAGTAACTAACAAAGATATCTAAAAGTTGATTAAGATATCGATGTTATTTACAAAACAAGTAGGGAAAGTTTCACAGAAAAACAACCACTTATCTTTAAATTGAAAATATTTTATATTCAGTGCGATAGAACTCCCGTCATTTCGTTATCAGCGTCACGACCAGTACACGCACGTTGTATATATGTATGACACGACATATGACAGAAATATTAATGTCTGTAAGACCACTGTTACACGACAACACCGAACACTATTAAATTAACTTTGGTGTAGAGATATCTTTCAACTGAAACATATTTGTGGAAGCCTTATGCTTTTATTTGTGAATATAATTTCCAAACAACACGCAAGAGCCTCTTCGGTTGAACGTCTATAAATAAATATAAAATTTTCCTTGTGGTACTTGGAAATTAGTTGGCTATAGCCAAAGTTACATGTGAACGTTTCCGCCGTGGCATATTCTACCAATGAAGTTGCAGGAAAATCTGGAAACAGTGCACTCCATGCACATCGCGGGACCATCTTAAGTGAAATGTAACTTTTAAATGTGTGCTTTTAATACACAGTATTTCCATAAAGTTGTTACATTAAACATTAATATGTATCTATACATACATTTGTATTTGATGTCAAATTAGGAATAATTGTCTCTTATGTTAAGACTATTGAATTTTAAGGAATAATGTAAAGTGAGAAGGGTCACGTGAACTCATTTATTAACATGCCACGATATGAAACTATAACCATTTTTATAGATTAACAATATTAGTCACGTTTTGTAATTCCTTACATTTCATTCACCTTCGAAATTGTGACAAAACAAGAAATACGTCTTTAGTGTATCAATATGGATTATGTATAATTAAGCAAGTTAAATATGGACAAAAAATATTTCGTGATATCGTGTCGCTGTCGTCGCGACGACACGTCGGCGTTTCCCTCGTTCATTGTATATATAAACAGTCCAACGATCGTTCTGTCAGTACGCTCGTTAATGCTGCATAATGCTGAATGGTACCGAACGCTGTTCCTAGTTTCTCTTTTGTGTTACTTAAATAGATTTTATGACATTTATTTAATTTATTGCACATTAAATATATATCGAGTGGGTTATAACTAGGTAGTAGGTAGTTCACCTATATAGTATATAATATATATATATATATATATACTATATATAATATAGTCTGAGCAAAAGTACTACGTTAATTGGCGGAAACATATTGTTATTGAGTACAACGACACGCCATAGCCCGGCCGGTGGTGGGCCCGGTCGGTCCTCGGCCGTTTATTTCTTTATACTTTTTGTTGCCTTGTTGACAATTGTAAGCATTTGTTCATTCAATAAATCCATTAAACTCTCCACCGGTCCACACCGGCTTAGCGCTGTGAAGCTCCTCGGGCCGCTTCAAATAGAAATGGAGAACATCCTATTGGTCAACAGTAGACCACGAATAGGTCACACAATAGATTGTTTCAAAATATTAACAACATGTCAGTGTTACGATGAATAATCGCATTGCTGGGGTGTGTTTTGAAAACTTATTTTATTTTGTTTACAGGATTCTGTAATATTATGAATCGGCTTAAAACTTTGAGTGCCTCAATCATTGTTCAAACAGTCGAGTCATGACAACTTGAAAAGACTGTCGACAATATTGCATATGATAAGTTCTGCTATTTTCATGGAGGTCGCGTAAATTTTGCGCACAAAGCACGCATGCGCAGAGAATCTCCGCACGCGCGCGACCAAAACGTCAAAGCTATTTTAGTAGCAAGCTTCCGTGCAGCCGAGCTTGCAGTGCCACGCTTTATACAAAAATATACACCCACCGCGTTATTCGCGAACCGTAAGCCCCAAAACAAAATAAATAAAACATAATCTGACCGATTCCCCACGCGCAATAGGAACCATTCGTAACCCACCGCGAGGACCTTAACCGGATACAAATAAGTGTTAAAATGCGGCAATGCGACACATGCGAATCGATGGCAGTGCTCCCCGATGCCAAGTTCTCGAGTATTTAGTGTCGAGGTGTGAAAGATGGAGCCCTTTATAGACAGGAACAACTTCGCGGTGAGCGCCATGATGACCGTCGCCATGCAGATACTATTTTTCACCATAGCTTCGCTTTCCCAGAGCGACAAAGTCACAGACTTCACGGGAGGTGCCAACTTCATCATTATAGCTTTACTTACATTCTTCCTGGGCCAAGGCGGAAACACCCTTAAAAACTATGACAGTAGACAATTGATGGTCACGGCATTCGTATGCGTGTGGGGGCTGCGACTGTCCGGATACCTTATATACAGAATCTACCACATTGGCAGGGACAAGCAGTTCGAAGACCGTAAGAGCAACACGCTGAGATTCGCCGTGTTTTACACATTCCAAGCAGTCTGGGTGTATGTGGTCAGTTTACCAGTAATCATCATTAATTCGCCACATCATTCATATCCAAAGTCGCCCAAAACTATGACGACATTGGATTCCGCTGGAGCAGGTGTCTTTGTTATCGGTTTATTAATTGAAACTTACGCCGATCTCCAAAAGTTTGCATTTCGTCAAGAACCCGCTAATCAAGGGAAGTGGTGCAATGATGGACTATGGGCCCTCTCCAGACACCCTAACTATTTCGGAGAAATAGTATTGTGGTGGGGCATTTTTATTATAGCCTTAAATATTATTGAAGGTATTGAATATATTGCTGTGTTATCGCCTTTGTTCACGACGGCAATAATTTTGTTCTTATCTGGTATTCCGTTGCTGGAACGATCGGCGGACGAAAAATATAGAGATAACCCAGATTATTTATATTATAAGGCGTCGACGTCACCTTTGATACCGATCCCACCGGCTTTTTACGTAGAAGTACCTAAATTTCTCAAGTGCATATTGTGTTGTGAGTTACCTATATATGATTCTACTGGAGAAGAATTTGCGGCTCCCACTATTGTCACCGAGACCACCAGTATATCAATGGTGCAATCTCAAACATAGCTAACACACGCCGCGCGTGAACACGCTGCGGCAAAATCAGAATCCATTGATCATAAAAGCCAAAATTATAATCCAAAACAATTGTGATACACGGCTGAGGAGAAACCTCAGAAAAAATTGCCAAATTCGTTGCCATTAAAACAAAATATTACTACTGATATGAATCTCTATAATAAGTATATGGAGAGTATAAAGAAAAGTAGAAAAGTCGCATTAGATATATTAGAAGATACAAAAGATATAATTGAAGGGATCCCAGCGGAGACTCCAGTTACAAATATTAGGTTAAGGAATGTAGCGGGTGGCAGTGCGGACTGTACAGCCGACCCTTGTACAAGTGAGAATCACAAGCGACCTGCTGAGTATGTGAAGTATGGTACAATAACTTTTAGTACCACAGCAATATTACATCATTATCCGCAGATGCAAAACAAGAATTGTCCGGAAAACCGAGCGTCGTATCCAGTAAAAACTGTAGCGACAAAAACAACTGATTTGAATCTACCTTCACAGCCATTTGTGGATAACAATAATGGTGTTAAATCTGAAATTAAAGAGGCAAAAGTAACGGTAACAGAATCGAAAAAAGATAATGATAATAATAATGATGATGATGCTACAACTAAAGTAGAAAACTTAGCCAAATCTGACAATATGTTGGAGTTATCAAAGAAGCCTGTCAAATTCACAGAAGAAAAGCTTGTATGAGGGTTAGCAACCCAATTGTTTTCACTGCATTTCAACATCCGGAGACGGGGCACAAGCTGAGACCTGCGCAAGTGAAATCAAACATATCGCATCACAAAATGTTGTAAATAATTATTATAAGACTGGCGATATATATTAAAAACAATTAAAGTACTAAAGAGATTCGTTGTAAAAATTTTAATGTAATTTGTTTGTTGTTGTGATAAGAAACTGGTTCATTATAGGTAGTGGAGAAACACGTTGTAATAAACGGTTCAGTGTACAGTCTAGTCGCAGAATCCGTCTCAAATAGTATAATTATTTAATCTATTGCTAGTTAAAACAAATATATCTTTAGACGGCTGTACCCACTATAGTTACCGGTGAGTTGGTTAAGTATTTTTTTGTATTCAAATAATAAATTTAAATATTTTGAAAACAATCGTTATGATATACATATTATTTTATTTGTAGACCTTTAAATAGAGTTGTGGAAAGTATAAAAAAATCTAGTTATTAAAATGTTTATAGAATATTATAATATGTTATCACATAATAATAATTTTCTGCAACGTTACTCGATTATATATATAATTACGACGTTGATATAATTATTTAATGAACGAACAATTTTGGTCGCATTATATAAAACTTACATTTACACAACGTACAGAAGTAAAGTGAACATAATAATAAAAATATTGTAGCTTTGAAATGTTGTACAGTACCAGTATACAAAATAATTTTGTTTTGAGTTCCCTCGATATGGTTCTGTATCAAAACGTTTCAATTCAAACGAGAGCTAAATAGCTGGTTCATGAAGTTCTGCATCTATTTCCAGACGTATGATATTAGAAACTTTAAAGTCGATCCATTCTTATTGAAAGTCAACGACCCTTTTATTACAAATGCAATAATGTGTACCACCAGCACAAGGCGACAAAGCGCAAACGTCACACGCGACGGAGAAACTATTCGCTAATTCACTAGGTGACAATTAAATTAATGTTTCCCAGAGTCACTAAATAATGTCCATTTTACTTAATAATTATGCTTGTCTTCCCTGTTGTTTCATACTGAACGATCGTTTTTAATGTACATCTCGTACGTATTGTAACAAAACGGGCTGGTTCACCGACGTTTGTGTTACGAGTATGTCAAAGTAACCGTTCGAATTATATAATTATATATATTAAACATAATCATACATAATCCATTTGAAATGTAAAAATGACAAACACAAATTAGTCGACCCTAATGCAGGTAGCACTGAAGTCAAATAAGAATAGACTGCGCTATCTGCATAGGCTCGTCGAGTGCTCTTCGGTGTATTCGTGCCGTATTTTCCACACCGGCTCTGAATATACTTGGCCGAATTCCAATTCATGTATTTCGCTTTGCAAACGAAGAGTTTTCCTATCACTGGTCTGGTTCTTTTTGTCCGGTCGTGACTCATCACATTCTGACTTTATTTATACTAATTCATTACTAAGCATAATTGGAATGTTGTGAAGTTCATACATCGGACATGCCCTTGCTTCCAGATGAATAATATTTGACATTTGTCGGTGTCTGTTTGTTGTCATATATGTAAAGGAGTCACAAACCTAAGGTCATATTCACGTAATGTACATAACGCAATATATTGGTTGATAAATTATAAACTAAATACATGATAGCTTTCCCAGGATAATTTTATATTTGCGTATATATATATATATATATAAATTATTTCTTTTTAAATCATTTTGTTTTATACTTATTGTAAATAATTACTTTTATTTACTTTATATATTTTATATATATATATATATATATATTTATTTTCGTTATATTGATTTGCCATTATTGCAATATCCTTGGCGGCCCTGTTAACCATTTGTTAATAAATTGGTTATGATACATGGTTAAAGCATACTCGTATTCGTCAAGTCGTTCATACGTTTGCAACATGGAAGGCGTCACCTGGGACATAATAGATAAGTGTCATGACACTTCATGTGATCGGTTAGCGATAAGCAAACGGGGGCGCAGTGTTCGTGGACACGACCAATTAACCCAGAAACATATGAAATAAAGTTATTATCGCAGACTCGAGTATAATGTGGGGTTCAGTTATGCACTTGTCTTATGTTTGTACCGCTCAGTATAATAATTACACCATCTGTACAGTTACAACAAACATGTTCCTGGTCTATAATTGGAACTATGAGAAAAATAAATTAATATAATGTTACATTTCAGGTTAGAAGTGACTCAGATCACGAGTACTGCGATGTGCTACCACAACTGGCCGCAGTTCGAGCACTGCGCCGAGGTGCGGTTCGGAGTGCCGCTGCAGTACGAGGACGAGGAGGCGGAGTCCCGGCTCAGCGAGGAGGACTTGAGGGACATGTGGCTCACGTACTACAATCAAGATCCCTTCGCGTTGAGGCTCCAGAGATTAGGCATTGAGGTGATTTATGAAATCCCCAATAAAGAAAAAAACTCACACAAATTGTTAAACCGTTATTATTAGAGATCATATTTCATGTAAACGGTTGCCGAAATAGTTTTAATATGTAGGAATACCTCTGATTCGGAACATTTACCGGAGAGTTCCTTTGAAAGTGCAAGAATTCCGAGATCAAAATGTGTTCTATTAGTGTTAACAGTTATGGTTGGTACCAAATATTTTAAATTCATTATTCCGAAACCACGGCTGTTTGATAATCTGATGACGTTAGTAGATGTAAATAAAAATAACTGTGCCTTATAAATTATACAACGTTTATACTTAAATGTTTCATTACATTATGAGGGTATGAAAGCGATAATTTATTATTTTACCTCATCTACTTAAAATTCAGGAAAACTTCCAGCCGAAACTATAACTAAATTAGAATTAACACCAAAATTCCAATGTCCTTCGTTACAAACTGATATTGACTGATAATAATATAATTGATTGATAACTCTCAGAAATAATAAGTTCTACGCGGCTTATTCAATTATTTATTTTAGTTCCATCAATTTTATGTACAATACTCTATTTTATGTACAATACTCTATTTTATGTACAATACTCTATTTTATGTACAATACTCTATTTTATGTACAATACTTCCTCGATTAATTGTTCTCCTCGCATGGTATTCCGACTGTCGACCCCTCGCGACCAGCTCCCTCCGAGTGCAGTGTTGTGCCCTTCTCGCTTCCGACGTGTCATTAGTAAAAAAATATATTCTACCATTATACTTGTAATTAATGCAAGAATATTTTTACTTTATTTTTAGATTGACTTCATTATAATTACTGATACTTTACAACCGCTTAACTAATCAGGATCCAGGACATGAATAATCAAGTGAAAACGGTGTATAATAAAGATGACCTGGACAAGCGTCACAACACAATACAATATAATGTGTATCGAGTCCGTTGTTGGGTTTTTAATACGTTTACGTTTGTCGTTTCCAGGACTTCCAGATCCCGAACGACAGCAACGTGCTGATGGTGTGGCTTGTGATCGCGGCTGGAGTGGTGATCTCGATGGCGATGCTGGCTTTTGCGCTCTGGAGGTTCAGTTGCTTCGAGGACTACACCAGGTCAGTCGTCTGTCGAAGGCCAACGTTCATGATGTCTACTGGTGATATAACCATAACACGTCTTTCGGAGCATCGGAGCTGTGATGTATAGTTTTATTTGAAGTCAATTCCATCATTTATGTAATGTGAGCAAACACGTAGTTCGCATGCTGGAACTGTACACTTGGAAGAATGTAATATTTGTGTAATCAAGAATAACATAAGTGAACTGCTTGTCACTCCATATTTATTCCGTGTCTAATTCGAGTTTTTCTTATAGGTGTGATATATATTTTTTACTGCGTACTAGTAATTCATTCGTTATTCGCACGATTCCCATAATTGTCATTTATCGATATAATATTAATTTAATATGATTCATAAGATAGAAAAATCAAATATCTATAACTTTATTGTGTTTTCTATATTGTACTAGAAATTAAATATAACCTTAGGGCAGGGTCTGTAAGGATATTGTTAATTTCTAAATGACAGATGTATACAGTTAAAAAAAGGAAAATAAGTCTTTAATAGCTTGCCCACGTCGGTGTTCCCGGCCACTTATGATGTGGGAGCCATAGGGTCATAGGGGAGTGTATGAGCTTGTGTAGGTTAGCGGGTACGACATCATAGACTTCATTATTATTAACAAATATGTGCGGTCGTTCTCAGCAATGACTTATTTTATGTAAAAAAACACGACAACTCTTCAAAAACAACTACTATTCTTAGTTGTGTTCAAAGCGACACACTTCAATATCCATTTGAATAGTTACCACTTCTAGCGTGATCTCCATCTTCAGTATTTTGAAATAATTATGATTATAATACCTAAAAAGTACTTCACGATATTCACTTTCACATTTTTTCCGGGGTCATAATCTAATAGAGGCAGCATTCTTCTTATTATCGATCTATTAACATGGAAACATAATAACATGTCCGGTTAAAAGCCGACATCCGGCGGCAGTTCTCGTCAGTCAGCGATGTGGGCAGTTTGTTCGCTAATTACAACCTCAATTAACGTTCCTCTGGCAGGATGCCGTCGGTGAGCGACACGGAGAGCGTGAACGAGAAGAAGGCGCTGGACCTGTACCCCACGCCGCACCAGACGCTGCCGCCGCTGTACTCCGACACGGAGTACAGGTGGACCGGCGGCGAGTACGAGGACTCCGCCAGAGGTACGGTCGCCGCACTGTGACGGGGCCACATTCGAACTGTAACTCATCAGTAGTGTTCTAAATACACTTCTGTCCCATGAAGCTTGGCTTTCCTCGTGGAGCAATCTATCTAATGATAAAAGGAGAGTTTCGTTTTCGGATATTTTTGTGCAGTATATATAAAAATAGAGAAAATACGAAATTTGTGAAAAAAATACTTAAAAAATTTTTTTGATTAGTAGTTTAAATAAAATGAATTATATAACAACAAGATTTCTAAAATAGCAAATATTTATAATCTAATAGTATTTAAATTTGCCAAATAAATCGATATATATATATATATATGCCCTCATGTCATCATTTAATTTTTTTACATAATCAACTAGATGTTCAATAATACCTACTAATTATATAAGCATAAAGGTAAAACCATTACAAAAAAAATCTGCTATGTTAGTTTTCACGTTAAATCGACTTACTCTGTCGAAGCGATGTATCAATACCTGTGACTTGACATGGCAGCGGTGCCAGCGGTGACAGCAGCAAAATATCCGATTACCGACTTTTATCACATTTCAATGTAAAAGTGTACCACGAACAGAATATGTTTCAGTAATCGAATTTAGTATTCATATACTATACATATAAATCTAAATATTAAAAAAAAAAACAAATTTTTGTTCAAGTTCAATGATAAAATAGAACCTAACCAGGCACAAGGTCTTTTCTTTAAAGTTACGATGATTTGAACAGTCTAAAAAAATAACGATTTTTATTCCCGGTTTTCTATATTACGTACACTGAATAGCCAAGACGCCATACAATTCTGAAACAAATCCTTTGGATGAATGTCCATGCAGTGATTTTTGATATTATTGCCTTCGAGCAGAAAGTTTTATACTGATTAAGCGGCGCGATCGTGTCATATCACTCGTGAACGACTCGATCCATCTTACAATATACGTCGTGTGTTCTAGCCATAATAGAATCTGATAGACTGCGCTGTCATCAAGTTACTAACGTATTATTTTCCCATTTCAAACCGACACGATTCATAGTGACGTTGTCTTTTCCGGGGCGGGTACGTACTGTGCCACGGTACAACACACTGCAATGTACATTATTCAAAAGGGATTCAAAATATTTTCTAGGTTCTTATGCAATTTTTTTCACGTATATGCCTTTTTATATTTTTCCAGTGGACATGAGCGGATTTTCGAACAGAAACTACGTGCGCACTGAAGATTACGACTTCGATTCTGAAGAGGATATCGCGGTGCACGCTCGCGACAGGTGGATCTATATTTATTAATCCATAAGGTTCATTTTTGATTGTCAATTTTCCCTGGTGGATTATATCTCAAATCTGGGTTTGTAACTAATCAAAATGTACTAATTTCGATTCTTTATGTAATCCAATTTATTTTTTTACTTTTACCTTTTTTTGTAAATTATTATTAGATATACATTATGTTAAACCATGATCCGTAAACATGTCAACTATGTTTTTATTTGTTTATGAAATAATTATTGCGGGTCATTAACAATTTTATACACAAATAATTATATACTTGTACGTACCGTAAAACCACTACTAACTCAGGCACCGACTTGAAAATTTTCATATAGATATCGTTTTAAGTATTTATTTTAGAAACTATGTTATACTTTGTGACGACGTCATGAAACGTAACAAGACATGAGTGACTAGCATCTCATTTAACATTGTATTAAAATATAACAATAACTTTTTCAATTTAAAGACAACTTAAAGTTAATATGATACCGTGATCAGACCGGTCACAGCGGTTCGTTAGTTGCCGCAAACTATACAATCTATATTTTCTATATTCTGACTACACAAATCAACAAAAACTACTTATTTCAAGATTTGATTAACCACCAGAGGGTTGTAGTAACGCTGCAATTACAATTTCAGGTACACGACTGATGCGTAGCCGGTTGCCGTTGGTACGTATCGTCTACAATAATAACGGTATTTGTTGTACGTGGTCGCGGACAACGACCAGGTCAACGTATAGATGTCGGATTTGAATAACGAAAACATTACAAACATATATTGTATTCCAGACGTTTGTAACTGCCAAGTACAATAATTATGGACATTTATTACAATTTTAACCGTCACTAATAGTGAGATGGGTTAAATCCATAGTCCACCACTTTGGCCACTTTTGAAGAACTCCCCGGTGTGCACGTTTTTTCCTTCACCTAATTTAGTGCTAATTAATTTGTGTAATGTGCACATAAAATAAAAAATTAAATGGCGTGCAGCATTTCGACGCTAGTCTCAATTCCTTTCGAAATACCGGCGTTCAAACCACTCTGCTGCCAATTAATTGTTTGTATTGTACAGGAGCGCGTGCCGTCGGCGCAGGTCTGAGGATCGTGTGGGATTCTTACCAAAAGATAGTTTTAACTATAGATATTATGCGTCGTAGGAAGTACCTACACAGGACCACGCGGTCGATATTATTGTGATTTATTGTATTTTTTATTGCATGTATAAATTTTTGTCTAATAATAAAACTGTTGTTGTAGTTGGCTCGTGTTAGATGTAATAATGGCATTTTGTAAAATTAAAGTGTATATGACTAAGCAGACATAATGCAATTGCTTACACTAAGTCCGGTAACATCGTGTAGCCACTTTACGGTTTACAAGTGACTTTAACCTCAAACGACAAAAGTTTCTTAATAAGTGCACGCAACGTAGCCTACTTAATTTAATTAAACAAATAGTAATTCGATTACACATCAACGTACAAATTAAACCGTTTGTTCCTAACGACAATTCAAATTTTATCAATTTTATTATTGTCTAGTAGTAGAGACTCGTGTTCATCTACAACGCTTAATACATACCTTCAAATTTTTCAGATGTTTATCGTGAATGTCTAGATATAATGTATTATTGTTGTTATTGTAAAAAATCAGGTGCTTACGGCTAGCACTGGCACTGCCTCAAATAGAATAAAATATATTAATTATTCAAATTATAATAATACATGTTATTAAATAAAACGACGTACTATTGACCGACTGTACAAAGCTTACGACATCTAACTCTGTAATCGCTATCGTAAGTATAACAATTTAATTATTTGTATTTTTGTAATTTAAATCGTTAGATAAACACTTAATAATGCAAATGTGCTAGTTTGTCAGCTGTCTTATTATCGTTAACAATAGAACAATTATATTAAATCGTTAAAAATAATAGCAATGTATGTTATAGCAAATTATATAACATTATTGTTAATTGTTGTATATTTATTAAGCGATAATAATACAACATTATTATCGATTTATTGTACCGACATAACTGAAGCAGAGATTTATACATGGAGTAATAACACTGTTAGGTATTAAGGCCCTTGTACACTTGCAAAAAATATTAATAATAATAATAATAGTTACAGTACTAGATGTATTCACTCGTAGTACTACCCGTTGTTGTGACTTTTGTATGTATTTATAAAATTTTAATTTCTGTTGTAAATTATTTCCTTATTTTTTATAATTGTTTCATTTATGTTTATGGTTATTTGAACAATTAATACATGGTTAGTTTTTTTTATTTTGCGGTTTTTATTTTTTTTCTTTTCCTATAAGTAGTTGTATTTTTTACAGTTTCGGCGTAAAAATATTTTTGTGAACGATTATCGCTCGCTGGCGGGTTATTAACTTAGTAAAATTATCAAAGCTTCTTATATCGATTTAAATTTAACGCAATCATTTAATTTAATTGGCATATTTTTTCATTTTTTTTAATACACTTTATAAGCTATTATTGGAGGGCTGAGAAAAAAAATATTTATTTAAAACCTATCAAATATTTTATAATAATTTCAATTTCAATATATGAGGTTGAGATTAAAACATTAAAAAACTTATTTTTTACTTGTAACAATATATCATTAACCGTTCAAGGGAAGTTCAGCGAACGCTGAGGAATAATACCAACAACAAACTAATACATTTATATATGTACTAAGAACATACAATTAAAGTCTACGATACGAATATGAGAGATTACCAGCTACTACAGATTCAACTTTACATTTAGAGACGTCTTCGGAAATGATCAGAAACAAGGTAGTTGAAATGAATAAATACATTTTAATTGATTCCGATAAAACATTACATTTTTTTGTTTAATCTTGTTATTAGTTGCCGCTAAGTATTTGTTCGTTACAATCGTATAATTATTCAGGTCGTGTTCTTACAATGGTTGTGATGATACCTTGTATTTTAAAAATTGTTTAAAATACAATATGATTTGTTTATGTTATATTTGTAACGGATTAATATTTGTAGAGTTAATTAGGTATAGTATCTAGTAATAGAGCCACTTCAGTAGTTTGTGCAACTCTCCGGCTAAATGTATCCAGCAGGAGACACACTGCTCAAACAATGCGATATAAAATATTAACCCATTAAGAACGTGTACCTTGGACATACATATTGAAGACTTGGACGAATTCGAACTATCAAATAGTCGTTATGTCAATAAATATGATGTGATTGGCATGATGTGTCCACATTAATAGATTATCTTCTTCATGTACCTATAGTTAGCTAGATAGTTCCAGATATATAATTTTACATTCAAATACTACTTATGATATTATTAGACAAATATGCATCGACTATACAGAATATTTCGCTATTCGCTGTGATCAGCTGATCATACAATGTATCACCATGTCTCTTCAGTGGAGGGATGGCAGTTCCTGCAGCATTAACATACACGCTATCATGTACGATT
>DWPT01004391.1:0-13290 GCA_018251895.1 Agathymus mariae mariae
GCCCCGGCCGGGAATCGAACCCGGGACCCCTCGCTCTGCAGGCAGGGTCACTACCAACTGGGCTATGGGGCCGTCAAATTATTTTTTAATTGCTTCTGTCTTCAGTAGAAACAATATCATATCAAATTATAAATTAAAAACACGGTACTGGTACTTATAATGGACGTTTTTAATTAACGTGTTGGACGGAAATAACCTCGAAATCCACTTTCAGTAACCTTAAATCTTTTAACATGTAAAACCTTTATAATTAAATATTATTAATAATTTAATGTTCAGTGTTAATTAATTAAATGAACTAAAGTTTTCTTTTCCAAAAATTGACAAGCCTAATAAACAGATGTTGTTAATAACAATGTAAATTAAATACAATATTACTAAATTCGAGTCAAAACCACAAAATACACAAGCTCGCTTGTGATTTTCATTGGGAATTAAATTATGCCGTCCTGGTCTTGGTCTACACGTTATTTAACTTCCCGTTGAATAAAAACAAAGTCACAGATTAGATGGAAACTTTCCGATGCACATATTATATAGTTTTTAATTTAGCTTTGACATCGTAATAAATATCGAGTGCTTTTTTTATTGAGGACTGACGCGCTGTATACACTGGAACGTACTGTACACACTGACAGAGAGCCCTTTTATGAAAATAATTTCAACTATCTGGACATTACTGAGTGTAATCGTCTCATAAAATCTGTATTTAGTAGTCTAATTCCACTGGGCCTCATTAATTACCATCATTGGAAAGGGAACAGCGAAGGACGCGACTCGAGAACACGCGCACGTCACCCGTGTGTAATTGATCAGAGAGTTGACGTTCCCGTTACTTTCGTGTGTTGTATATGCGCAAGGAAGCTTAATTTTTTAATGAATCCCGTACAGATCTAAATTTGCATACGTGTGTCAAGATGGAGCTTTGTCATCGTTGTAATGTATGTAACATATTTTTTTATTTTATTTATATCGCGGATTCAGTTTAGTTTTTAATTATGTTATCTAATAACGAATGTTTGATGGAATTAACACATTGAACTTGAGGTCCCTGATTACCGAGTTTCATGTCTTTCTTGTTATTTAGCTTATTTATATGTATATTAGTTTTAATTGATGTAACAGGTATGTTTCGTCTTTTTGTACTATTAAGGTGACCTAACTATGAAATTCCTTGTTCTGTGGCATTGGTATCTACTAAACTACCTCAGCAACCATCGTTGCCATATGACAGAATTAAGATCTCATGTGACTGGACTGATGCCTCCCCGGAATCAACGAACCAATTATAGCTGATCCCAGGAAATGGGAGAAGAGCCTCTAGAAGTCTAAAGTGGACATGTATATATAAATAGAACGCTTCAACCTAATATATCTTTACAACTTTAAATTTTAATGTTTACCAACTAGTTGAAATATTATTAAGAATTATTTACTTCGTGTAAATAATCCTAAAATACTGTTTCCATTTCTCTTGATTGCTGAAGCGTGAGTGGCCCAAATGCCTGCCGTCTGTGCCGCCCGTACCGTTTAGGAAATGTTTACACACAAAAATTACCATTATTTCATAGATTTGGAATGTTTTTTCTGGAATCTTATTCCGTCGATAACATCAAAAAGATTATTCTTTATAATACCTATTCATGGCTAAGTTTCCTCTGTAAATTTGAAGGCTTACTATTTTGTCATTGGTTTTCCTCTTAAGGCTTAGAAGACCAGGCCCAGAAAGTACGTTGACGCATCGGGAAGACCTGTTATTTCTTGCTAAACAATACACATAACATTAGTACAGTTAACAAAAATTGGTACTGAAGTCACTAAGTTTTCAGAGATGCTGAAGTCAGTAAGTAAGTATATGCGTGTGAAGTATAAACTTGTTATGCCGATTTCAATTAAGTTTCTTACGTATTTAAACAATAAGAAAATAATTATATAAATAAATATTTATTCCCAAAGTGTCCATGAATTCATCTCTTAGATAGCTAAGTAGTGCAAAAATTGTAAACTTGATTTCATTGAAGTACAATTATGACTCACGATATTTTTCGTAGATTAAGATTGCCTAATCATGTTTTCCTCAAAGTTTACCAAGCCTAATACATCGTTTTACATTGTAATAATAGATTCAAAGACTATTTCAAATATTCAGACATTTCAAATATTGTTTGCTGTTTTTTTCCATGATAATTTCTTAAAATTTTCCAACACGTATGACAAGAACTTAGTTACAAAACCGAAAAATGTAATCTAAAAGCAATTACTTATACAATGTGTTTCAAGAAACAATAATACATTTAACTTAAATATCAGTTAAGTTTAATTTTTTCCATTATGTCTACAACCTAACACTGCAAGTGTAAATCACACAATAGCCACAAAAGCGTAAAATATTCCACCGGTATTCTGCTCTACGCAAATGTAAAACAATAAACCTTTATTTCTCTCTTCACAAAATCATATTTATCTGAATATAATGAAATTATCAAAACATACTAAGGGAATCTGGAGCACAACTTATCACAGATTGTCTGATAGATGTGAGATCTTGATCTCCAAGATCTAACCCCAGAATGATAGAACTTACAAAAAATAATATGGCTCCCTAGTTTCCTGATACTGCAAACCTGAATACGTTAAAATATTACATAGTGTACGATAGAATTAATAGTGGACTGTATTATAACCACCGATCTGGTTTCCAATGGGTTACGATGATAACGAGTGTCCGAGAATTTACCTGTCTGGCTCACAGCAAAGGCTACCTGAATCGGACGGTTTCTGGTCCTCTGTGCTCCGTTATGGTGGAAAGTCTTCAGATAATTTAATCACAATCACAGGCACAAACCGAACTTAGTCATAAATGCTTACGGATCACTAACTAGTGCAGCGCGTACGCTGCATTATCTTATCTTGTGGTCGCCCAACCCCCCTCGGCTTACCGGAGCCTAACAGGAATCCGAAACACAGTCTTTTCTAGAACAAGCTTATTTCATGCAAGACCGTGTGTCTCAGCATTAAGCACGAATATCATCGCGATTAAAAACTGATTTGAATACCGTACAGCGATCTCCAAGAGTTAGCACCTAGCATCAACGCCATCTGTTGTCCAGCAGGATGCACCACCAGCAAGGGAGATTGGCTTTAACTCTTGAGTTAGAGGGAGCCTTGAGTTACACAGTTCAATATGGTTTTAATTTGTAGCATAGTTCAAAGCGATCAAAGGATTAGTGAGTGTAATAGTATCAGTAGGCTACCATTGCTTATATTAAACAGCCAATACCTGATAACAAACATTTACCTAACAAATGTGTACCACGATCTGGAGTTGAACCTCAACACGTCGTTCGGCAGTTTCACTGTCTGATTTAATGTATCGTCTAAAATGCATTATGAGGAGTGGAAGACTGACAAAGGTCAGGACTGGATCTAAACCAGTTGGAATGATCGCCCTAAAGCTTTACCTATGTTTATTCACTGAGCGGCGACACTATTCGCGTGGACGATTTCCTAATTGGATTAAGGTCATCCATTTGAAGACAGGGATTTATACAGTTGCCGTGTATACTGTCTGAGCTTTCAATTAATGTTGATATAACAATTTCCCTAAAGCCTTAGTAATGCCCGTTTAATTTTATTATACTGTCAGTCATAAACATTCGGGAATTGGGATGGCACTGTAACTCAGCCGGCGCTGCCCCTATTGAGTGTGAAGTCCCAGGTTCTATCCGAGACCGGATCAGACAATTCTGTGCCAGATTTCACCACAATTTTTATCACAATATGTCTTAATATACCATTGATTTTTTTTCTGACTTTTCGAAAGTTGACGGGCAAAGAATGTTTTTGGCACTAATTTGCCTTGTATCTTTACTTTTTGTAAGGTGCAATAATTTAAATAAATGTTTGCCGTCGAAATGTGGATGTTTTTGATTGTTGAATTGTCTATGTCCATGCTACCCGTAACCACAAGATTAAGAACCAAAAACTTTAATAAAAAGTATTAAATAAAAAAAATAACTTTTAATCTAGAAAATTTTAACTTTTTCACTTTCTTATATGAAATAAATGTATTGTGTAATATAGTTACAAATATTTTTCCTTAATTATGTGCTATTTCTTTACTAATACAATTAAAAGATATATGATGAAAAGATTAACAAATACCTATTTTAAACGCGATCAGTCGCATCATCTGATGCTAAGTATTCTATGCCGCCCCTGAACCTTGAAAGACCCCATTAGCGCTTAGAAAGACCGAAAAAATAATTTCACAATTACGCTTTCGAGGAAATAAGTATCTTGAATTCTTATATATAAACTCTCTGCTCGTGTTCCACTATATACGAGTATAACGAACTATGACACTCCTTCTCCGTGTTTAGAACATGATCTATATGTTTAGAGGTTGCTGAGTCGATCACCCAATTTCTAGTCGGTATTCGGACATTGTTACAATCAGGTGATGCGGCCACTCAGTTGTCAACTGAGACAGTGGCAGCTAGCCAGGCAGACCAAGACGCTCGCAACCATATACCAGAACCGTTTTCTACGTGTTATCTTTTGACTAATTCATAGTTAACAGTAGCTACAACAGTCTTCGTATATAAAGCTTCCATTCAAATGTATTAGTGCTTCACACACAGTTAACCATGACTACGTTACTTTTATATTTAATTAAACAACTCCTCTGTTGAAATATTATTTCCGTTATTTATGGTTGCAAAAATTAAAATCTCGACTTCACTTGCAGCCAGTGAAATGCTCGATTCCTCTTGGTATCTCTTCTTCCGAACTCAAAATTGATTGTTGATAGTTTTATATCTTAAGGTTTTTGCTGTGGCTTAGCTGTTACTTTGTACTTAAAAACTTATATCGTCATCATACCTTCATATTTGGGTCGAAAGATCGATAAAAATCACAAAAACCGCAACAGCTTCTCTCGGTTAGTTAAAATGTAAAAAAATACGATGTAATTTGTAAATCAAACCAAAAATACGTTACTTATCATATGTATGTCTCATATATATATATATATTTATATATAAATACACGAATAACTCCACACATAACTTGCCACACAAGTCATAACAGTGACCTACAATCTATTGTACCAACGATGGCTCAGTGTGCATTGATAGATTTTACACAATTTTAATATTTAACAATAAAATAAGTTATAATGAACTGTAAGATGTTGAACGCATTAATATAAAAAAAATTAGAGACACCCACTACTCGATTGCGGGACCTGCAAAAAACTTATTATTAAAGATAATTTATATAAAATATCCGCCCCTAATAATGGTGTACTCGTATAAAAAAAAACTCATTACATTGTTCAAAATGAAAAATGTAATAATATTGGTAATAATAATGGTAATTATTTATTAAATCTAACACAGTTATCTATTTTTAAAAACGTTAAGTTAATTCTCCATATAAATCATTATGTCTGTACACAAAAAAATATCACGGAGTACTAAAATACGTCACCCAAATACAATATTTCACCAATATCACTTACACTCGGCACATCCAGGTGTCTTCGTATAATTGCAATCTCCAGGTACTCCATTCTCGTTTCGTGACCATGGCATATATACAGCTCGTTTGGAAGCCGTCCAAGTCGGCACCATTTCTTAGCTTCTCGCTTATTACAACTTCCAGAGACTATAATAACGAGACACAAGTGGAACGTACCCTCTGCAATGCTTATTATTTTATAAACGGAGTGATGCTTATTGGAAATGGGATTTTAAATAAATTGTAAACTGGAAAGGTAATACGAAACCTGTTTCTGGTTAACAGGTGTTTCTATGAAAATCGTACGAACTCATAGGTAAGTTGGTAGCAACCCTACTCTGGAAGTCCCGTGTTAAATTCCCGGCTGGAAATTTTGACAGATATTTGGATGACAAAGCTTATTGTCACGCCTTAGTTGTAATGGTGCAAAAGTGTATGTGTGAATAAGTTTATTAATTTTTAATTCAAAATCCGGCATTAACTGTGTGGTACAGACATCAAAAATCTCCAACCTGACGCCTCTGCTAACTAAAAGTCTATTGTGAATGAAGCCTCTTCTACATTCTATTTAACTAGCTTGTACCAGGTGCGATTCGCTTCACCAAAAAAAAACTACCATTTTTAATAGGTAAATAAATTACATATTTTATTGTCTATGATTTTTGTTATCCTGCAGCACTTGTGTGTACAATATTTTTGGTTTTGCCATTTTGAGCAAAAACAAATAAAATTGTCGGTTTACCAACTCGGGAACAATGCATTTAGTGTTAGTGTTTCAGTGTTTTTTTTTAAGTACTTCAATGCTGTCACATGCATATATACAAAATTTCATATCAATTCGACATATGGTTAAAACAAAATCACTACCACCAGCGCCTCCTATCCTACACTAATAATATATTCGTCGGAGTGGTCATGTCGCTCATTATATGTATGCAAAGCTTAATATCAATTAGGCTAACGGTTCTCGAGTTTTAAGTAAACATACATACACCTATACATTCTTTTTTATATGTAAAGGAATCTGTATCAATTTAAAAAACACTGGTCCGTGCGTTATCTACATTTGATCAGCGTGGTGGATTAGCGCCAACAACCCACTATTGTGATGAAACCCAAGGTAACTGGAATCACTATGGATTTCGATAATTGATAAACATGAGCCTTTATTAATTAGAGCTGCACTTTAGAGTTATAATTGAGTGAATGCGACGTACGACAGATTAACTCGCCATCACATCGAGGCAATTCCCGTTGAGTGCAAATTAACGATGAACCCGAAACTCGAGTGTTTCAATTGTCGGTCGATGTCGGCGCGTTGTATTAATATATAGTATGTAGAAGCACATTTAACCTGTCATATGACAATACGAGTGATTGAAACGCTCTTGGCCCGATGGTTCATGTCGACCGTGAGTGACCGACCGACTAGCGGCCGCTTGCTACAACCTAACTAACCAGTACTGCTTAAAATAATATATGACAATCGTAGTTGCATTTTTAAGGTTAAGTAAACAAATACATATGTCATTTGTACCCCTTTGATTGAACTATAGATTAAAGGGTATATCGCTTACTAAATGGAAGTACACGTAGGTTCAGACAAAGAAGAAATGGACCAGTAACCAGCAGTAAGGATTGGTTAGCGTATTAGAACTGGCCGTTAAGTAACAGAGGACGTGGTCGATAGTTGGTTTAAAAAAAAGCAATTAACAAATCAATTAATAAAAACCTGAGTCTGATAACTTTTTTTTCTTCTACTACCGTTTCAAACAGGCGCTTTAAAGAGAAGAAGAAACGGCAAAAGAAACATATCAGAAAAAAATACAACAATTACAAAATAAACATTATTATCCCAGACACGGTTGTACGCGGTCTGTTCCTTATCTAGTTGTTAACCCAAAAAATTATACTTGAACCTCAAAACATCCAAAAGAAAACACAATAGAGAGTAGGAATATATGTCAGTGTTCCAGAACTTTCTCTGTCTTGTTAACGTTGTGAATTATTAACCCTCTTACAATGTTAGAAAAGCTCGTCTGCAAACGCAGTCGGCCGGTATTTTTTAATACCTCATTAAAATGTGTTTTGTAGTTAGTAATACTACTGTGTCTGACTTAAAATACTCATATTATGGTTACGTAACGCAGGCTACATCTTTCGCTGAATCTGATTCAATAAACGAGGCAAGATGATAAAAGTAATCCTATACCAAAATGATCCGTATTTTCTACGCTTTTCAGTTGCACCATTGCTAGTTAATAAAAATGTGATTTATTTATTTTATCACTGAATCCATTGATGTTAATGTTTCAATTAGCACTTACAAATGTTCTTGAAACAAACGATGGACTCGCTTTGCTTAAATAATACCTGCATTAATTAGTCTCAATAAAGTCGTAATTAAAATTAACCAATAAAATCCTTCTCTACGTGTGTGCATGCGTTCGTGCTTCCGTATATATGATATAGAAATAGTAAATAGAATGCTCTATTTACTATTTACACAATTATGCAAACAATTTTAAATTAATTTTTTGACTTTTAATTTTGTAATCCATAACATTCATCTTAATCTTCAAGTTTGAAGTATAATTCCACCACATGCCACCAGCGCTACTGGTGTAACCGACATCCATAGGAGGCAGTGTTCATAACATGCTCGTACATCAAGAATAGAGATGTTATGGATATGAAATTTCGGATAAGGATATGGATACGCATATATGAATAATATTTTACCGGCTCGAGGTAGTTCTTATTATTACCAAGTTTTTTTATGCCCTCTATTTTCTTCCGCCGATCCTTCGTAACAACACGATACAGAGTACAAATATACAACATTTATAAACGTAATTGTTTATGAATATAATGTACAAAAACACATTTATGTGAAACTAATCATCCTTAGTAAACGAAATGGTCGATTTATAAAAAAAAAAACATATATGTGCGTATAATACGTACTCTTAAACGACGAAATGATTTCCGACTCGCTAAGCTTTATGGATTCGACGCAGGGACCGTACCCCAGGCTGTGCAGCTAGCATTAGTAGGGTTCAATAAAATTAAAAAGCGATCCCCTCGCTTTGTGAGTTGTTATGGCAGTAGACAATTCGGGGGAGAAACCCCCGAACACAACGCACCTCCACAATATTACATTACAACTGTCAATCGACATTTTGTACGTGCAGAATTTCTCAAACGTTGCACTATAAATGAATTACTATTGTCTTCCTGAAACAAAACATGTCTAATCTATCGCGGAATTTAGAAGAGTAAAAAAAGAAAAAAGTATATAATGTTTTTCGTTCCACTAATTATATATTATTAGGTTGGAGATTTGTAATGTCTGTACCACACAGTTAATGCCAGATTTGGAATTACAAATTATTATTTTTCCGCATCTGTAACTCTACAGAGGTCAACACCAAACGTGTTGCAGTCCAACAAAGAAACTGGTAACATGCCTACTATACTTATTGCTTGTCTCGCTCGCACTGCGACCGTGAAACGTTAGCAAAATACTTACTTCGTGATTGAACTTTAGAATAGCTTAATAGCTAGGCAGGTAGATAACACATACACGTGCACAGATTAATGTACCTGAATGGGACAGACCATGTGACCTCCGACATAAAGAACGATTACAATTCATCAAGAAGAACCATGAACATTGGAGGATGGCTTGAACTCAAGAATAAATGGATTCGGCTATATTCTAAATACTCGTATTCTATGTGAATTAATATTCTTCTGTTTAAAGAATATTTATACTCAACAAGAATTTGGTTTCCCCGTTCTCTGTATCTGACAGATATAGGTAATTCCTTGGTTGTTGCACATGTCGTTTGGTGACGGTGACTGCTTCCCATCAAATGGCCTCTATACTCATTTGTTTGCACCTTATATTTGTAAAATAAAAATTGATACATACTCTCTAAATACACAGCACCTACAAGACATTAGTCTAAGCCTCTTCAGCCTGACAAAAGTAAACAAACTCAGAGGATTTATTAAATCACCTCTCAAAGCGAACGCAGACCCCGCGGACCGACCCCGGCCGGTAGCGTCATTTCGTCGCCATTTATATTTAATAATAACAACCCCACAACCATGGGGGTGAACAGGATACAAAAATCAATACAACCGTCTGGGAGGGTGCGGCCCTCCAAAATCCCTCCGTGCATCGCGTCAAATCTGCATTTGAATAGGGATGCTGCCGGGGACTATGGCGTTGTATGGTCCGTTGTAGTGTAGATAAGTAAATGTAGATATGTCGTGCATAGCCGATACATGTTCAAGTTGCCTACATCGAAAATTATACACACATTTTCATAAACTCAAAGATCGAGTCGCATTCAAAAATAATATAAGTACACTTTGATCATTTGAATTTGAACGTTTTTCAATCGTTTGAATTAATTTTTAGCACAAACGCAAAAATCCCGGATTCGCAAGAAATTGAACCGATCAGGATGTCGGAGTAGGAAGGAAAGAAAGAAATTATTTATTTCGTAAACAGATGAAGTTGAGAGTTGGCGCGTTCAATGGGTCAGTGGACGTCAAACAGTCTATATAGGTATATACATAGACACATACATACATATATGTGTGTATACCCTTAATGTGTGTAATTGTTGTTAGTTTAATAAAAATATTTGTATATGTTTTAAACACTATTGGATATGTCACTTACTCTCGGATAAACAAATTATTTAAAAAACTAAATTGCTGAAATAAGAGAAAAATTATTTATACATAGACACATTTACCTACACATATAATTAAATTCGAATTGATCGCTTTCTGTACAATATGAACATATGGGAAAAACTATTATACCGCCCTTTATTAACGTGATAGAATCAAAAACAATCGTTTTTAGAATTTTTGATTGTTTGTCTATATTTGTTTATCTGATCTCAGAAACGGCTTAACCGATTTCGTTATGGTTTTCACTGATGTATTGCAGTAAGCACCACTTAATATTTAAAGTATTTCATTGCAATCTGTCCATAAATAAAAAAAGCTATAAAGAAAAAAACCCAGCCAGTCAAAAAGCAGGTGGTATTTCTAGGCGAAAGGCGTAGTATTTCTAAAACGGAGCGGGGACAATCAATTTACAAACATTTTAAATTATGCAATGAACTTAGAGTCTTTGATCTAAATTATTAATAACTATGAGTTACGATAATTTTTATAAATTAAACAAATCAATTGATAACTATAGCCTTACTAAAAATTTTATACTTCTTGTGTAATCTACTCCTATAACTATTTTTAATTGTAATTTAAAGTAACAATAAAGCTTACACCATGTTTTATTTCCTCACACGTCGTTTAGCGCTTCAAACGGCTGTAAACGCTACAATGCACGAAGTTTTAAACGGTGTTGCTAACCGACCGTGAAAATCGTCTAAAGTATGAAAAAGCGTTTTGACTTCTTTTATAAACTTTCTTTTTAGAAGTTTTAATAATATTTTTGTTTTTCCAGTCATCTTATTGTATTTATTAAAGTTCATAATAACCATTAAGATTGTATATTTTGTATTTTACTCGCTTTTTGCTTGATCTGTGTGGGAGAAGTGATTTTTTTAATAACAATTTCACACTCATATTTAGAAACGAAGCGCTCATAGTTAGACGGTTTGCATCATAAGTAAGTGATGAATCGTGATAAGCGCGGTCGTTAGTTGGATGGACGATTACTAGAGGTATTTCGTTAGCTTTCATCTTTCGTAAGGCACATCAAACCTGCGGCTGTGATTTTTATCGTTAGATAGCATTTGTTCGCTTGACAAGCGTGTTAGAGAACCCTCGTAGCCTCGTCAGTAGCGAAGCGATACCCATGCAATAGATTAATAGTAATAAAATCTTCACCGAGATCACTTGTTCATATTTGCTAGTGGTGAGAATTTGTTTAACCAGTCACATCACAGATGGCGTTAGTGCACAGTTTTACTAAGCATTGTTAATCTGTTTCAAAAAAGCATTTTTTTTGTAATTTTTGATTTATAAATTTATTGTTACTGATATACGTGGTAAGTTATATACAACCCATGGAATTGTACAAACTAAAATAAAGGATACTTGAAGCCGCTTGATTAACGGAAAACTAGCAGAAGCTATTTGATCTACCAGGCGTGCCCGACAAATTCTTAGACACTAAACATAATCGCGTCGGAGAATTGAACTTACTCATATATTTAAGGTTTGATATACTAAAACTCAAGAAATAATTACAAAATTCAAATTTGAAAAAATATTGATATGTATGCAAGTAAAACACTACATTGCGAGCTTGAGATGCACGACTATTGGCGGTTTATCGACCGAACGAGTAACACAAATCCATGGCAAAATTTCTTAGAGTAAATAATGAAAATTTTGCAATTATATCAGGTTACCCGAACTTACGAAGCACGAATGTTTGTGTGATTGTTATTTGTATAAGTTTTGTGCATAATTTAAATTTATACATAATAATATAATTTTAATTAACCAGTTTCTGGACATGAAGGATATATAAAAAATTCTATTTTTAGGGGCCTTTATTAACGCTACAGAACTCAAAACAATAGTTGTTAAAAATTGTACCCGTTTGTCTCGGCAACCGCACTGAATCTGCGCGCTAATCTCAAAAACGGCCTGAACGATTACATTTTGGTTTTCAGTAATGTATCGCAACAAGCATCACTTAATATTTAACGTTCGTTTTGTTTCAATTCCATAATAATATACTATTACCATAAATTAAAAACTTAAAAACTAATATATTTGTAATTCACAGAACAAGAATAACCCAGTCCTAAAATAATGCAAGCGCTGTTTCCAAGCGTAAGGCGTAGTTTCCCTAAAACGAAGCGAAGGTGGTTAATAGATAATTTACTTTAGTGAAGGAAAACATTGGGAGGAAATCTGTTTAGCCGAGACTTTTCCGTGATCTGGACGTGTGTAGTGTGTCCGAGCACAACAATGGACATAGTTATAATGCTAATGAATTAACAAAACAATTGATTGATACGCCGTGTAACCGGGATTAATTGAAGTTAGCGAATTGATCCATAATCCCTTTCAAAACTTTTTCAACAGTCAATTTTATGCTTTATTTTTATAGGAATAAGATTGCTCTCGTATTTTAATAGTATCCATGTAACTTTGCAAAGACGTTCTGAATGCATCGGTTCGTTTCGCGACTTTACGTTTGCACCTAAAAAGCTAAAGAGCAATTGATTTGAAACCTTATGTTTATCATAATAAACTAACCTGGTAATTTTACGATATATTTTCAGCGCATGCATTAGTATTACGCGTCGCATGACATTACCACCGTCCACTCTTCAATCCAATTACAGAATCGAGTGGTATGAATATTCATAGTCGATCGTGAATACAAATTCGATTACAAATCGATTTTGCGGTGCCGATGTCTCTTAACTTACAATTGTTTACTACCTCGGTTAATGCGCTTTTAAAGTCAGTAGTTTCTTTGAAATTTAATGTTGGTATTTAAACATTCGAAAGTAGCTTTATGTATGTAAATTGATTATATTATGTGAGTTTTACGCGTGAATTGTACACTTTATTAATTGGATTCCACGTTAATGTACACGTGGATCCCGTTAACCGTGTATTAACACAAACATCTTATATTAACTTAGTACGATCTCCGTCTATTTCAAAAACGATAATCTCAAACAGCAGGGATGTTCATGAAGTTTTACTAATAGAAAATGTGATACATGAGGAAGATTTAGGTGTATA
>DWPT01004392.1:0-13289 GCA_018251895.1 Agathymus mariae mariae
CCACTAATTTTAATAAAATAAATTCTAATGATAATTTTATTTTACACTCCTGGATATTGTCGGTGAACATTTCTTACCTATTACATTTATTCCAAACGACATGACTCATTCAGTCCATATTGACACAATATATGTGCTACGTTTTTTTTTTGTCACGATGAAGCGTTAAATCTTTGATAAGATTCAATTGAATTGATTAACATTTATTTAAACAGAATTTATTTAATCAGTGAGCTAGCGATTGTCTAATTATCTGTGTAGATACAACATCAGGTTATAGTACATCAAAATATAACAGTAATATTAATATATAGGCATAGTTTACTAAACAAAATAACATAATACCGAGGGAGCTGTTGGATAGAATGTAAAACGACGCACAGTGACAAATTCCGTAATCTTGATAGATAATTGGTATTTCATTGACTTGTTAATACTGTGAAATCCTGGGTTATTTCCAAAGTTATAACCGCAAATATCTCACTAACTGAACGCCACATGGTTTGGTTTACACCAAGCATATCAATCGCTTTTCCGAACTAAATAGTTAAAAATAAATGTATACGTATAATATTTACGCGCGATTGATGTGAAACTTAATATTTTATACCACGGCAATTTTACACACTAGTTAAATTGATATTTATTTAATAAAAAAAATCCAATAGATTAAGATATTCGCCACTTGTGGGCAAATGGCACAAACTACATAAATTATTATACATTACTGAGCATTACTTTGATCCAAAATAAACTGAGTTATTCCCAAGTCGCACTTAAAGGACTGCGAAGTAATTTTGTTTTTTCTTTTCGCGTAGCAGTTTATATATTACCTTCCAAATTTCTAATGTATACTGACAATAGTGTCGAAGTAGCGATTGTGACGTAAAACAGACGAACACAATGAAATGCCAATAAATGCGTTTTTTTCTATTTGGCTACGATCGCCAAATCATACCAAATAGGTATTTATTTGATTAGAGAAAATCGTTGATTTACTGATCTATGATCTAATAATACACATAAACCAAACCCTCAACTTATAACCCATTGCATCTTAGCCGCGACACGATGAGGGGTAACCCTATTCGCTAAATGTACTATTGGAACCAGATGTTGCTGGTAATGGCTTCAGGGCATGACCCGCCCTCCTATCCTAACGCTGTATTGCGGTAATATATATTACCATTTTTGTGGTCTTGTGGAGTGTGTCGTAAGGTATTTTCATATTTACCTTCATATTAATATTCCAACGTAAAATGAGTAAAATTACCTCTTGTTTATGATAACAGCCCGCAAC
The DNA here is from genome assembly GCA_018251895.1 of Agathymus mariae mariae. NCBI lineage: Eukaryota > Metazoa > Arthropoda > Insecta > Lepidoptera > Hesperiidae > Agathymus > Agathymus mariae. The sequence continues at coordinate 1,301 of DWPT01004392.1, forward strand.
CGAGCAGACGTATCGCGTGATAGTAATACTAAGTATTGCGACGATGTATTGACGATTTAAATCGGTGAAGTTTTGTTAATTTCATCAGAGTTACATCAAAATATATGATAACCCATTCTGTAGAATTATTGGAGAGCTTTTTTAGCTTAAGTAAATAATTTGGTACTATTTCTGAAGTGATTCATAACCCATTATAGTGATAGTGACTTTGGAAGAGAGATGTATTACGGTTTCAATGTCACGCCTAGACAGTGTTTTATGCCAGTACGGATAGCTTTATCAAGGATTTTAGTATCCTTTGGCGATACCTAAGTTCGACTATTGTTCGTGCCGTTGCTAGTTACCGTTGTTCGTGCCGTGTACGACAAAAAATTAAGTGTATGATGATATGAACCTGTAACTATTATAACTATAAATTGGTTTTTAATATTTTTCATAGAAATTATCATTAATTTTTAATAAATGACTGACAATGGGTATTAAGTGAACCGCGACTTTTGGACCTATGTATTTCACATCATCAACAAAAATCAAGAAGAAAATCCATTTTCAATCTTTTTCCAGGCGCGTTATTTTATGTAAGATAGTGACTTTATGAAATTTGATAATATATGGTTGTAAATATTAAATTCCGTGAATTACAAAATTAAAGAGGATAAAAAAAAACAAAAAAACACAACACGAAGAACTCCTTTATTCTTTTGAAATCTAATCATAATAAAGTTAATATTTTATACCAATAACGACATTTCACTCCAAGAAATTTATTCCTAAAAATCTATAAGACCCTCAAAGGAACTGCGACTCGAATTCTAATTGGTAACCAGGGCCTATATTCAAGTATTGATTATCTGTACTATTGTTAGTTGTAACAAAAGTCCAATTCGTTATTTCACAGACGGAATGATATAACTGGACGGTACTTGTACATAAATATCGTTTCAACAATATTGACCCGTTTGCTAAGTCAATGCATAAGTAATTTGTTATCGAATATCGTCGACCTAATAACAATTAGCTCTATTAACCTGAACCACATGTTTGAGGACTGTTAACAGGTTATGACCGAATAAGGGCCATGAAATAACGAAAATTCAGTGTTCTATAATAGTTATATGAGGATTGAATCCACGTAGGTAAATACAGTATGTCGATGAATGTTTAACGAGAAGGGCGAACGTACTGCCATACATAGATATTTATATCTATTTGTTTATGAATATGAATTGCAGGAGTTACCCACAGATTCAGTTTTCGACTTTTATTGTATTTCTCTTTGTAACTGTCAGCGACTCAATAAATACAAATTCTTAACAGTGTAAGGTTTTATGTATTGATACAATATCCGTGTGTAAAATCAGTAGTTTTCTTGACTTTTCCAAGGTATTTAAAATGGTTTTAATTGATATCTTGGATTCGTAACTATGCACAAAGTTTTAAAATGAGAAGCTTTATATTTTAAATTTAAAATTTATCTAAGCTTTAACCTTTCCCAAGTAACTTATTAAAATAACTGTATAAACTTTGGTAATGGGAAATAAAAACTGCCATTATTTTAACTCTCATACTTCTGGTTGGTATTACTGGCACGGAGGGTGATGGCTTGAAGGACATTCGGCGATCAGCGGCCGATCAGTTCGGACCGAAAATCCCAAAACGTGTTAGAAGAGCGGGATTATAGTGATTGTGAGTTACTTGAAATAATAAAAAAGCGAAATGTTGATACGACCCAGTTTATTTATCCATTCATAACATTGCAACTTGTACATTCTATAATGAAGCAAAAAGATAATTTATCTATATCATAAGCTATAGCTGGAAAAGTTGTATACCAGGCGAAAAACGAATCTTCCTTTGCCAAATGATGGATGTGAAATTTAACAACATTCTACAGTTCTTCTTAATAGTGGGTCTTGTGAACCAAATTTTACGATCTTATTTTTCTGGGTCTAGATATAACAGATTAAACCTCCTAGCGGTAGTCGCAGGGAACGTGACCCACACCTATCCAACAAACAATGACAATTATGGTGAGCGGCTAACCTTTGATAAAATCTTTTTCATGGTTGGTGAACGCCATTGTTCAACATATAGTTCCACTAACGCATTTCACATTTTTATTCAGTAATCTTGCATGCCAATTATTTATAAGGATAAATAGTATATTATCACCGCGTAAATTAATTATAATTTCCTGAAAACTATACCATATTTTTAAAGAGAAAACTAAATATTATCCAGTAAGATGACCTTATTTTATTTGTTTTTTAATAAGCGAATGGTAATGTTAATGTATTTTGTATTACAATAGAATCAAATTATTATTTTTACCTTTATCCGCACAAATAAAGTAAAACGTGTACTCTCATTACATCTTATAACTTCACATTTAGGCTCGAAGGACCAAAATACTTTAGTGTGTACAGTTTGGAAGGGTAAGGCAGCGGCGTTAAAATATCCAAACCCAAATAGTGCAATTTGAGTACTAATTTAGTAAAGCAAAAATGCTTAGCGTAAATGTAAGCATTTACATACTTAGATATCTAAAGACTCGTATACGGCGTAATAGTCCGTACAATTGTATATAGCATACATAGAATAAACACAAATAACCAAGCACGGAGGACAAACATTTATATTTTCAGAAACCACATTACCAACGCTTAGCGTGGATGGTCATTACTAATTGGATTAAAAATATTACACCGTCTAAGACCCGTTGTGGTTTATATATTTGTAGTTAGCCGTACATTTCTTTCCAGTTCTGCGCCTTGAGGTGGAGCATCTCCTATGATTTGTATTAATTCTGTCATGTTCGTTTTGCCATAATATGTTGTTTTCTTCTATGCGATTGCCACTGTTATTTTTAGCATCCGTTTCACACATATAATCGTATTACATATATTATGTTAATTATTAACAGCTAAATCATATTTTTTTGTTCCTCCAGAGTTAGGTGAAAGTTCTACTGAAAACAACGAATAACGTTTGGTGTATTACAAGGGATCCCTTTCACATTCTGCTATGAATATGTAAGTATTCGACTGAGTGTTTAAGTTTTAAGCTCAAGATCAAACGCAAAAACTTCGGTACTTAAATAAAATTTTACTACGAGTAAAGGATTCTTTGGACACAAAGTCAATCCAATAATGGTAAAAGGCTCCGTACTCATACTGTACCCTTTCTTGTATTTATTGTAGTATCATAAACTGAGTAAGTTAGAAAATAATTAAATTTGTGGTTGCTATCCTTACAATGATATGTACATCAATCGATTGAGGATGAAGTGCGTTTAGTAACAGCTAATTACTGAAATTTCAAGTTCTATTAATTTAAATCATGCTTGGATCTACTTAAATAATATTATAACAACTACAGCCCTATATCAATAAGATTATATTCTAGACTAACTAATGCCGTCGCTGTAACCTTACGCTTAGAAATAGCATCTGCATTATTTCAGGACTAGGTATTTCTCATTCTGTGAATTAGATATAGACATGTTAATTCATAACTTTTTAATTTATAGACTGATTACTGAAATTAATTATTACTGAAACGAACTGTAAATAATAATACAGATAACTTTAATGAAATCAGATAAGCTGTTTCTGAGATTAGCGCGAACAATCACACAGACACACATACAAACAGACAAAAACTCTAACAACTATTGCTTTGGGTTTTACTGCGGTAATAAAGGTCCCTAATATTAGTTTTTCTCATATATCCTTCATATACACACATCATATATCCTTCATAGTGATCAGTTAGAATTTTATTATATGTTTAGATATCTAAAACTGGCTACATTTATTTGGGCTTTAAACTTTGTGCTCAGTAAATGTATAAAAACCTATCGGGAAGATGACTCACGATAAAGTGACAGCCCCACCACTCTACCTATTGATGATAGGGTTTTTAGGATGACAGTTAACTGGTTTTATAACTTGCTCTTCAACACTGCAACCGAAGCACACGAAAGTCATTTCACAGTTGATTCTAAAAGGAGAGCGATGAGCGCAACGGAGCGACCATAGAACCGCATAAGACTGAGGTTTAAGGAGGGACAAGCCGCCATCGCCTCATGCAATACTCAGCAGGTGTAGCAGATTTGGTACTGCACTATACTCTTTGAGTTCGATTTACTCAAGTCAAGCGGTTTCTCTTACACCGCTCTAGTTGATTAGACTACTAATTCTTTATCAGTTTTAATTTCATTATGGAGCTGTTATTATTTAGTTTTAAATCTTGCTTAATTGATATATCTTAAATCCGTGTAAGTTCATATTCTAAGGTTCAGCGTTTAAACGTCTATTTAGCAATTAGTTCGGCTACATTACTAATATGTGTCAGCAAACTCAGGTTTTCTTTATAATCTAAGTATTCCCATTTTTGCGTATAAGGACATATGGAAATTAACGAAAAAGATTAGTGAAATAAAACAAGTTATATTGCGTCTGTATCTAACCTTACAACACCTGATTTCACGGCTTTTGTTTCTGGTTAAATTATTCATAACCGTATATGGAATCCCGTTTAAATTAACATTACTTCTTTTCGACCATTCAGTTTATTGAGTATAGCTGACGTCACTTCGCCGAACTTCACGCGGGGAACTTCAAGCAACGCCACGGTTAGTTTACGCAAATAAAATCACCGCAGCTAATGCTTTGACCTTTGGTTTATACGTAACGACTTATCATTTTTTATTTCAGCGCTTTGCGTGTCGTTAGAACTCAATTCGGATTGAAATTTAAATAATTACTCACGGAAAGCAGCCCCGAGCTCTGAACTGAAATATCGGTTTCCTTCTCGTCTGCGAAAACACTGAATAATTTAGGAAGGAAATTGTAATCTGAATTTAAAATCTCTCTTCTAACTTTGTATTGATGACTTACAATTAGTTAAACAATTATTCGTTACTAATTCCTTACAAATAAAAGAATAATCATACGAGCATCGATGTTAAACTTTAATTTTTTCAAAAGATACAAAACGTAACTATTGTTGAAAGACCTTTATCCAAAACATGTATAAAAACACTTCCTACTAATATAATTGTACTAATATTTTTTTTTTAATAATAGTCGATAATCACCTATCGATCATGAACGTCTGTAAGACTAAGGATGTCACGGATATTAACACTGCCGCGTAAGTCTAAGACGCGAGACTCATTTATTAGCGACCTACCGAACGATAGCTGCACGCGAGCATTATTGAGATCAAAGCCCAGCGGCATCCGATAGTTTTAATTTTTAGCAGGGAGCACACAAAACGGAGGATATTGGTTTGAAGTCAAAACCCTACACAAAATTTTATCACCCGGGCCCAGCTGCTTTTGGAGGCAAGCTATACTTGACCAAGACACAGATGAGTTGTATTAAGACTTGTAGAGTTAGGATCTTAATTCTTCGTGATCATTACAAGGTTCTCAATCTTGACAATCTAATTTATAAGGAACGTGTTTTATGCGAATCCTATTTCAGTGGGTCCATTTAAACATACTTGTTTTATTGTCGGTCTCAGTGATGCCCTCAAATAAGACAATACAATCTATCACAGACCTTAAACAATGTTGCAATTCTAAATGAAATTGTTTATAGGTAGGTATTGGTGTTAGGATATCCGTAAGTTGCAAGGATATCCGTAAGTTACAATTGTCGCTTAACACCAGGTGGACTTCGGTTGTCACACTGTGAACCAGTTCGAACATGAACAAGAAATCTATGTAAGTTATACGTCAGCTAAAATAACAAAATCACAAATGTAATTGCTTATGTTTATTTACCCTTAGCCATCTAAATGTTAATTTTCGGCCAGATTGCAACATTTTTCTTATCCGGTTAAAGTGCCTACCGAAGAGTCATTAAGCTCGTTAAGACTCCAGCGTGGATTTAATTAAACAGTTTTTTCTTTGCCTAAATATTTTGATAGAAATGTTCAAATGACAATAACAAACAGTGTGAATGTTGAAAATCAAACAAATCAACATAGGACTTTACCGATCAACAACATTTTATTAGCGCTCAGATAGACCACCTCATGATAAGTTGTCAACGCTACCCAAAAACAACCTCAAAATGCGAGGTGACGCAAAAAATCATTCGCGATCAAGATTTAGTTAATCTCCAAAATTAAAATTTATTTCTTTAAGCAAACTTCATTGTGTCATTTAACCTTATCGTTATTATCATAAAAACTCAGAACTTTCCCAATACTGGTTCGTACGAATAATTTCTCTAATATCGTGAAAATTACGCGCAGATCAAGAGCGGATCGGAAAACTTAACGCTTCTTAGAAAACCTTACGGGGAACTCTGAGACATGCTCACAATATTTACATTCGATAAAGCAAGTGTTTCCAACACACAAATAACTTCAAATATTTGATCATAAATTTAAATCGAGAAATCAATGTTAAAACTACTATTCCGTCACTGCTTATTGCTTAAAGGAACACTAGTACCAAAACAGACGGAGAGAGACACAAAAGCCTATAATCCGTTTATTCGACATATTTATAGAACCCTATAATATAGCATTATGTTTACGTAGGATTATTATTCGTTTTAAGAAACTGTTGCGTATCTTGGATTCTTGAAATTGAACAATGTGATCTTCTTCCAAAACGTATATTGTACATAAAAAATTGCGTATGTAATAAAAAATGCGTAATGATGACGAGACCAACGTTAAAAATTAAGTACAAAGAGGTCTCAATGTAGCCACGCGATTGGCTGCTGATGACGCGACACTCCAATTCGATTGGGTAGCAATATGAGCGTATGTATATAAAAATGTGCATTGGGATGCCCTCTGTTATCTGGTATCTTAAACAGAAACACAATCATAACTGAATAAAATATTTATGCCCATAACGTTATAAATAGTAAAAAATTAGGTTACTCTAATGAACGAAACCGCAAACCTTTTGATATTTATTTCTTCTTCCATACTCAATAAAAAGACTCGTCGATAAATTATTATGCAAAAAACGAGATCATTTGAAAGTAAAAGTAACTGAGGTATCGGAGTCGATCTAGTAGTGAATTATAAGGTGAATACATTAACACTGTAAGTTAACAAGAAAAGTAAAAGAGATAGCATTTGAAGCAACGATTGATAACACCAATTTCGTGTAAATTATTTTTTAACTTGCTTCGGTTGTAGACGAGATATTGACTATTAAATGCCCCAGTTTTAAATAAAATCCGCATCCCATTGTCGTCTGATACCGACCTTAACTGTGATGCTAGTTTTTTGTACGTTGGATACAACAATATTATGTTTCAACACAGAAGTAATAAAAGATGAAGATAAGAAAATCTTTTAATGGTCGTAATATTTCTCTCGGCATTACACAAGCTTAGTAATGGAATGCTTTCTAAAAAATAATAAGACAAAAATCTTTGAATTAAAGCCAATTAAACTAATCCATAAAAAAAAACAAACAAAGAGAAAGTTTAGTTGCTCGGAAGCGACAAACGAGCAAAGTAATAATTGACTTTTAGCGTGTCAAGTAGGAACAACTGACTGATAACTATTTAAATACTTTCTACTTACTCTAACTTTATCATGAAACCCTCTTCATAATGCATGATTAATAGAACTCGTTATACTAACTAAAACGGATCTAAACTCGATCACATACTCAGCCAACTGCCTGATGGTCAACGAACAGATATATATAAAACTAACAAAAAAGGCCAAATGTTATTTTAATTATTTATAACAGAAACTATGAATTGCTCATAGCCTATGTCAAACGTCAGTGGTCGACCGAAATAAACTACTTTGGGTGCGGTCGGCAGTTGAAAGGGTTATCGCTAGTTAAATTTTTCGTGCGCTTCGATGTTTTAGAGCGAGTTTAGCTGTCGGATTTCTGGTCTTCGTTTAGCTGACTGTTGATAAGCTTTGTCGGAAGCTTCAATATTTTTGACACTTGGACTGGATATTAATACATACATCCATTAATAATAACATGATAAATTACGTTTCAGGACTCCTTGATTTGACCCGTGTTTGCAGTAAGCCAAAGGCGAGTCGTTTAACGGCTGACACAAGCAAGTGGGTTGTAGGCAGGCAGGCTTCACGGAATACTACTGGTATATTATTAATAGCAGTATATCATCATCATAATTAACCCTTAGTCGAACTCTGTCTCTCATTCCGAGGGAAGATACGGGATCAGCTATAGACGTTGTGATTTGTGATAATGAAGACGGTAGGGTTTTGCAGTGTAATATACAAATATGAAACTTAATTGATTAACATAGTCCATCCTTCATTTATATACTAAACTGTCATTTCCCGGATAACCAGCTTTCGACGATCTGTCATGATATCAATCAATAACGATAATATCATGTTGATAGATAACAACCTTAAATATACAGAAAAAAAAATGGTTATTTTTTTATTTAAGTTGTTAAATTTCGAGTAGATATTTTGTAAAAATATATGCGAAAAATAAGGACCCGAAGAAGTCCGCGGTAGCCGAACACATCCTCAATACAGGTCTAACCACTGAATCGAATTACATAAACCTCAAGTGTTCACCTTTAAACGACATTACTTTCCACGTTTAGTAACGGAGAGGATAAAGATCGAAAAACACCGCAGGAACTTCGTGAGTGAAGATGGTTTTATGTTGGCAGAAACGTGGAATCCAGTGGTTACACATAAAGTGCAATGTTTAGTGCGCGAAGATACAGTAAGTGTCGTGTGTCGTGATACGGTAAATAAAAAATAAAAACGAAATAATAAGTTTCATTAAGATTAAGATTAATCTACCACTAGCTTGTAGACGGTTTCTCCCCGCCATAGCAATTTCGGCGTGACCACGATCCGTACACAGTTGCAAGTACCCGTTATATAATAAAATAAAATAAATCATGTATCTACACATCTATTTAGAATTCGCAAGAATATTATGGTAAAACGTAACTTAAATACGCATTGTTTTAGCATTTTTTTTTTTTTATTAACTCGCTTTCTGGAATATCTGTCTGTCCGAGTGCACTTTTTAATAGACTTTAAACTAACTTCTCGATGAGCTAGATACTTGAAATGTGGACCATAGCTCAGAAGGGGATGACAAAGCATGAAAATGTGAAAAAAGAAAGAAAATGCTATATGTTTTTGTCCGTTTTAAACATGGTAATACATTAAAAAATATTATTAGCTTGCATGATCTAAAAGGGTTATATTAGTAACAAAATCGTTTTAATCTCGTTCTCATGGTGAATAAAACACAATCTGAATACAAAAACATAAAGTTCAGCTATTATAATAATTTAAAATATTATATTGGCGTCTACCGATTGGTCTCGGAGATGTGTGGATTGCCTTTATTGACTACCTTCGCTTCGCTTCGGGAAAATTGATAGTTACGTTCACAAACAATATTCGAACCCTTATTTTTTTAGGCGTTTCATATTTTTCCTGATGACGCACATAAAACTTTCTCATAATTCAGTCTATCTATTGGTGAAAACCGTATAAACCTGTGCCGTAGTGTTTGAAATTGTCGCATTCAGATAGATAGACGGAAATTTCGTTTTTATATTATAAATCTTTTGTCCATCCGAAAATCCGGAATAATGTGCCTTTCATATTATGAAAGAATGACTAAAGTAATTGACGTGGTTCCGGGGATTACCTTCCTCGTGACACAAAGCCACAAAATTCGTTCTCTCTATTTATAACATCAACTAGCGGTCCTCTCCGACTTTGCTCAGGTTGAACAATTAATTATATATAAATGGTTATTCAAAATTTTATGTTTATTGCCTTGATTACACATAATTAGTTCAACTAATAATTTATACAGCCTATCTCTAAAGACACGTCTCACTGCATGCAAATTTTTATTGAGATCGATCAAGCCGTTCTTAAGTTATAACGGGACATACAAACAGACAGAGAATTAAAAATGAAAGAAAACAATTTAAAACGTTCTAATTGATGTCAGTGAGTGATAAAACGAATATTTATCAAGAAATTTGATAGAAAAATGGAACGTACAGACAGACAGACACTACAGATTTATGTAGTGTTATATATATAGATATATTTTGTATTGCGGGCGACGGCTCCAAATCCCTATCGTAAACAATAACACGTCTATCAATTGTTCTTATGAATTCAACAATATTTTAACAGAATTTCCTTCTTACCTTTCTCTATTATTTCACAACAAAATATAGATCTGTTTTATTTATCTCTATGTTTATTGGAGGTGACAAACAGTATTACAATTTACATCTCCCTAAACCTTTGTCATTGCGGTAGGATACCCGAACCCAGCTGTGAGACGATAGGTGTTTGAATGATGACAACTTTTGTGTGCGAACTTTTATTTTTGTCTACAACTCTCGAACGACAGCCCACTTTCATTTTTATTTTTGAATATATGATGTACAATGTATGTGTTACAGTTCTGAACGCAATTTTCATTATATTCAGTATTCAAAATAGTTGATAAGATAATTAAACAATTTTTTTTTGCCAACCTCACCAATGCTGTTTATCACCAACATCAGAAAGAGAGGGCTTTTGGTCACAGCGGACAATGCAAATATTGCGCGGATTAGAAAACTTATCATACTTTTCAAAAAGTTAAGGACGAACCTCAGGTAAGTAAGGTTCATCACGATACTTCCTCCACCGAAGCATGCGATAATTATACTCAACCTTGCATATAGCTACAAAAAAAAAATGGGAACTCTACAACACGGATTCGACTTAGTTATTGGAGAGATAGACGTTAATGACACTCACCTATTGAAGATCATAAAATATCTAACATAAAATGCATTGTATAGTATAAATATTATTATTATAACCTGACATTGGAGCGCTTTAATTTTATTTACAAACTTTAGATATGTCATAACCGTTGTAAAAATCTTAATAAAAATATTTTTCTCTTCCAAATGACTGTCATTTAATTTGTTTTAATATTGCAATTTACAATATTCGGAACCATGTCACTCTTGCAGTTCTGCAAGTTTAAACAAGGCTTACAGTACGTTTTGCGTACAATTAATATAATTTTAAAATGCACAAAAATAACAGAATTATAAATGTATACTACCATAAAAAGTGTGTATTGTATAAAAGATTCAAATAAGTCAAACACGTAACATAAATTCTACTTGTATTACGCCGCTAAATAATTTAGCATTACAAATAAATAAACATTTATTCAAACAATTACTAAACGCATGTGAGAAGGAACCAAATTTCCTTAAATCCAAAAGATACTAAGTCTTGTATTCCTAACTGAAAACACTTTACAACATTAGTACACTCACCGCACAGCGAAATAAACTTTCCTCGTCCATCATCCCACACATCGCACAACACTTTATAAAACACAATGCATCGTAAAACTTATTCAAACACCCCAACAGTTCGAATATACGCGCACGAAACCCACCGAGTGTCGACGTACCGCTGCACGCATACGCGAATTTTCGCGCGAGTTTTTAGGTTACTCAAACATCGTCAATTTATAACAATGATAAGCCGTGCGCACACCGCGAACGCCGGTTCTAAACTACCTAAGGGCGTATCTTACAAATCCTTATTGCGCTTGCGTGAAACAAAGTGACTCTTCGGTCCGTCAGACTTGTTCGAAGTTAATTAATATATCAACTTTTGGCACGAGTCCCCTGTATTAAACGTCTCTTTTGATGAAATATTCGGTTTACCGTGACCGAATCTTAGAACGAGAAAGTTACCCCAAACAGTCTGATGAATTTTCTTTACGGCCGAACTGAGTAATTAAGGGTTAATTACCTACTGTGACCGTTCGACTTACAGACGACTTACACACTGATTACAGTATTTTCGAAGAAATCCCGTAGGTTAGGACAGTTAACAGACACATTTGTTTATTAATGCTACGGCATAGACAAATTGTCTAGAGATTTAGTAATTACTAGACAGATTACCCAATGGAATTATTAAAATACAA